>PVJD01003259.1:0-103521 GCA_004026545.1 Mormoops blainvillei | reverse complement strand
TGTGTGATGATGGAAGTCGCCCTTAAGTGGAGTTGCAGAGACTGGATCATTGGAAACTTTAAAACTATATTATAGTTCCCTTTCTTTCTTTGCCTTTGAATAAGACTTTATCAGAGAATAATTTTGAAGAATATAAGTAACAATTGCTACATTTATGTTACTGAAATTAATTTTTGTCATTTAAGTCTGTGTAGATTGTGCGCACTCCATCTTCAGTGCTACATGGCTAATTCAGTGAAAGTATCATATACAGAGTGAAATGTTATGAAGAGTTTTTCATCAGATGAGTGAAATAACCTGTAATTTATTTTCTAGATATGCTCAGTGAAGGAACGGCATGCCAGTGAAATGAGGGACTTGCCAAGTCGATATGTTGAAATAGGTACGCCTTCCATAAGCATAAAACATCAAAAGAGAATCCATTTTGTTAATGAGGAAACCTATGGCTGTATTCTTCTTCAGGCCTTATCGCTTGGGACCTTGATGAAATAGATCAGGAAGCTTTTAAGCTTTGAAACTTCTTTGTAGAGACCCTTTTTTCTAACTATATGTCTAATTTTTACGCAATAATTTTGTAGTTGGCTTTGAAGTTGAATAACTGTTTGTTTGGGTGCTGGTTCTGTTTACTACCTGGATTTTGGACAAATTTCTACCTGCTTCAATATTCTTATCTATAAAATGTAGAAAAGAATACCCGTCTCACATGTTGTTTGTAAGAATTCCAGAAGTTAATGCATGCACAATTCAGAGTTACAGTACTGACATCTGGTCCTGTCAACATGTATCTTCTGAATATTAATTTTCATCATTACCGGTCTGCTCCAGACTGCCATAATCTTTTTTTTGGATCACTGCAGCAGCCTCCTAACTGG
Source organism: Mormoops blainvillei (assembly GCA_004026545.1). NCBI lineage: Eukaryota > Metazoa > Chordata > Mammalia > Chiroptera > Mormoopidae > Mormoops > Mormoops blainvillei. The sequence goes on along the minus strand of PVJD01003259.1, from coordinate 102,649 downwards.
TTTATCTCTTTCCCCTGTGAATTACTGTAATCTAGTCTCCCTAGTGCAGTCAAGATCCAAATCAGATCATGTCACCACTCTTCAGTCTCTTCCTGTTGTTCTTGGGATAAAAAGGAGACTCTTGAACATACATCAGCCAAGCTTCTCCTTGGTCTCTGCTACAGCCATACCAGTCTTTCACGTTTCCATGCTCTATCTGCCCCTCTATCTAGAATGCTCCCTTTGCCTCTTTACTTCATTGACCCATAGTCATCCTTAGTCACACCTCAGCTCAAGGATTGCTTTCCTGGGAAAGCCCACTGGACCTCCCTAACTAGGTCCTATTCTCCCATTATGGGCATGTAGAACACTCCTCTTTGTAGCACTTGTTCCAGTTGCAGTGATTGTGTGATTACTTACTGCATTTCTGTCTTTTCCACAAAACTATAGTCTCCTTCATAGTACACATTTGGTCTGTTTTTGCTTAGTATTTGTATCTTAGGGACCTGGCACAATGCCTGGCACATAGTAAGTGCTAAATAATATTGTGTTGAATGAATCGGTGACTCCGGGAGAGAACTGTTCAGGAAAAGGAGGCCAAGGATGACATACCATTTACTTCTACAACTTAGTTTTATAGCATAGTGCAAAAGTTATTTGGACAGAAAGGATGGAAATTGACTGACTTTTGTCAATTAAATAGGTATAGGTATAATAAAAGCTATTTTCATGTTATTTAGAACTGAGAGTAACAGGAGACAGTTGTGTGGCAAGAGAAGTTTTACTGTCTCACAAGTCAGCTGAGAATTTTTTTTACCCATTTGGATGATACATAGGGAATATAAATTTGATGGGTCATTATAACAAAGTGAAGCTGAGATAAATCATTTGCACATTACTATGTTTCTAAAACCGAGAAAGACATATAGTACTCACATGGCTAATATGGTTGTAACATTTAAATCTGGGATATTTTGTACTCAAAGTCAGATGTTGGTGGTAAGGTTTTAGTAACTTTTTGCCTTAGAAGGATAAATAAATACACAAATGCATAGTTCAGATTGCTCACAGTATGGACAGAATAGGTATTGGCAGAATGTAATCGTACTGAGAGAAACAAGAATAAAATAATAGAGAATACAGATAACACTAAGATAAAGATAATTATTTTATTATCTCGATCTCCTTTCCTGCTGTCCTCTTGCCAACCAGAAAGAAACAAACAAAAGGCTAGAGGGTGGAGGGACTGAGCAGAAAGGAAAAAGGACTCGTGGACATGGACCGCAGTGTGGCGATTGTTGTGGGGAGGGGAGTATAAGGGGAAAAAATGGTAATGGGAAAAAATACAATAAAGATTAAATTTTTTAAAAAACTTAGAACATCTCAATACATAGTGTCCTCAGAGATAAGTGTTAGAGTATTTTAAATACAGATGTTTCAAAAAAAGGCCAGAACTCTGGGACTTTTTTTTCCGGTTTTTGTTCTGTTTGTCCATTTATTTTGTTGGCATAAAAGTGTAGTTACTATCTCATTAGTTGTTGTTTATTGCTCATGTAGTAGGTGTGGGGCATGGCACTGTACGTCTTACCTACATTAGTTCACTTCATTCTCACAGCAGCCCTTTGAAGGGCAGTAGTGTTGCTTCTCATTCTATAGGCTAAAAAAATAGGGCTTACGGATGTAAATAATTTCACCAATGTCTTACTGTTATGGTGTTAAAATGGGTAGAATCTTCTTGATAAGATCACTTCACTTTCCCAAGCCAGAAAAACTGGACGTAATAATACCTACCTTTATAGATGGTTATGAATTAGACATGACATAAATAGCATCTGTCACACAATGTTTGGTGGACAGTAGGTGCTCACTGAATCATGGTGGTTATTATCACCATGCAAACTTCCATCCACGCTTTGGGAGTGCTAATAGCTGGCCCGATAGTGCCTCGGAACCCTGGGATCATGCTATTAGAGTGTAGTTCACCCTTCCTACAATGCGTGTGAGGCACACTGTGCCTGAGTAGCAACAACATCCCATTACTGACATTTTACTACTATGGTTAGTGGTTAAGTACCACTTTTCCCCTCTTCAGAGCAAACCTTTAATAATATAAACCATTTCCACAGCAGGAGGCAGAGTGTTTTAGATAAGAGTCCTTGACTAGGATAAAGGCAAAGAGAAATATTAAGAGGCTTGGATTACAATTTGCTTTAGCTCTGAACAGTGTGATCTACTGTTCTTTAGGAAATGAAGTGAAAACAACATTGAGATTAAAGAAGCACCTGAGGCTATACATATCTTAGAAGCCAGATGTTTATAACTCTTCCTTGTAAGTCAGAATCTCAAAAACAGCACAAAAGTTACCTCTCTCAGTATATTAATTTATTTTTGTAAATGAAAAATAATAATGATGATAAGATTACTGTTTAGTCACCAACCCATGACGATGTTCTCTATACATGAGGCTTTTTTTATGTCATTTCTTCTTTCAGATTACATTGATAAGAGAAGGTTGTAGTCCATGCCTGCCCTACATTTTTAACTTGGATCTCCTGTGTTCTTATAGGACTCCGTAATCCTCTGGCACTTTTCACCAAAGTTTTGCATGGTCCTTATGGAATGGTAGTTGGAGAGCTGATATTATGTTGTTGGGAAATGAAGTCAATATTTATATGTCGTTTTCTGGGTATCTACTTTCCGGAACTGATTACTTGATGACTTACATGCAGAGAATTAATTTTTGACTTTCTAGTCTTGACTTCATATGGAAATTTGTTTCAAAAAGTAATAATAAGAGAAAAGCTATCTGGGAATCTATGTATAAAAAGACAAAGAACCCAGAAAGAAAGAGGGAGGAGACAAGATGGGACATCTTTTTCATTTTAATTAAGTGGTATCCGTTGATCTACCTGTAACTCTTAGAATTTAGCATATCATTCTGTCCTCAGCCTCTTGGTTAGGAAAACAATGACCTGGAAATGGAAGCTCTGTATGTGGTAGAGGAGAGCTGTGAGATATAATAATGTCTTTCTTAGATCTAAGTATGTCTTTCCATCCACCTGTTACTGTTCTGCCCCAGACACACATGTTTCAACAGTGGGACAGTTCTCATGTGCATGACATGGTTTACCTGGCAGCCTGTCTCGTCAGGCGTCAGGACAGCTCTGGTATTGTTCAGGGTGTTTCGCTTAAGGATCTAGCTATGTATGGTTTTCTGTTCTGTTACAATTCAGTTTGACTGTCTATAGCCTCTTAATTTTCCTGTTCTGCATTGAATTTTTTCCTCAACATTTTATTATGAAATATTTAAAACACACAAAAAGGTAAAGAATTTTACAGTGAGCACCTATTACTCACCTCCTAGATTCTGCAATTAAGATTTTACTACACTTACTTTATTTATTTAGTTTTCTTGAATTTATTGGGATGACATTGGTTCTTAAAACCATGCAAGTTTCAAGTGTATAACTCAACAAAACATCACCTGCACACTGCGTAGTGTGCTCATTGCCCCAAGCAAAGTCCCTTTCCATCCCCATTTTTTCCCCCTTTGCCCACCTCTAACTACTCCCACCTCCCTTTCCCCCTGGCTCTCGCCACACAGTTGTCTTTGTCTGTCTGTCATGTATATATGTTTTTTATTACGCCTTTTCTCTATCCATTCCTCCTCAAAGTAAGAACTCTTTTGTACTCAATGCGAGAGACTCAAGTGTTTGTTGTTGTTTAGTGGAATTAATAGTTTTTTTCCATAATAAGTAGTGGTAAAAAGCTGAAGCACCTGATGTAACAAAAATATTTTATCCCTTTTATAAGAACAACCACCAGGCAAGTGCTAAAAACATTACAAACAATTTCATTTAATCTTCACAATGATCTCAACAGGGAGGGGCTCTTATCCCATTTTATTGGTGAAGAAGCTGAGGTTTAGAAGGGTTAAGTGACTTGCTCAAGAAGATTACATTCGTAAGCAAAGAAGGCAACATTTGAACTCAGATATGCCTAGTTTTTCATCTCTTGGTCATAATCTTGGTCATAGTACATTTCCATGCGTTCGCTCTACCTGAGCCCTGGGCCTTGTTGGCAGTCAGAGTAACTGATATGAAGGACAGAAGCTTGCTCCGGGCATTTAAATAAGAACCATGGGGAAGAAATTCTCCAGAATCCAGAGACCCCTTTTAATATACCAGTGGTGTCTGCTCACTCCTTCTTCAAACAGCCAAAAGAAATGGAAGTGCAGTAGATTTGTTCTTTTATTTTGGTTCAGAGAAGGGTCTAATGTGTACAAGTAACAAATATATCTCCTGTTGTTTTATCCTGGGATTGACAGCCCTTCATTGTTTTTCCTTCAAATGGTTAGGGACTAAACATTTGCCTTGGATGGCCATCAAATTTGTTTCTGGGGAAATGAAACCAAGTCCACACTGTGATATGATTTTCAATTTTTTGATAAAGAAGAGGAGCTCTTGTTTGCTATTTTTTAGTGTTTGATAAGTGTAGTTGATGAATCAAAGGTAGTTTGGGGATTTTATTGGTCTCTAAAATTATTTATTTATTTTTATATTTTATTTTATTTTATTTTATTTTTTATTTATTTTTATTTTTTTTTTATGTCCTACCATGTGTTCTGTCCTTGAAAATGATCCAGGTGCATTTGAAAAGAATGGATGTTTTGCTTTTAGGGGGTGAAATGCTCTGTAAATATCAATTAAGTCCATTTGACGTAGGGTTTCGTTCAATGCCACAATATCCTTGTTGATTTTTTTTTTTTTGGAAGATCTTTCCATTGTTGACAGTAGAATGTTAAAATCCCCTATGATGACAGTATTGCTGTTAATTTCTTTCTTGAAGTCCTTCAAGATTTTTCTTACATATTTAGGTGTTCCTAGATTGTGTGCATATATGTTTACGAGGGTTGTATCCTCTTGTTGGACAACTCCCTTAAGTATTATGTAGTGATCTTCTTTGTCTCTTGTTATGGCCCTTATTTTAAAGTCTATTTTGTCTGGTACAAGTATTGCTACCCCAGTTTTTTTTTTTTCATGTCCATTTCCTTGAAATATTATTTCCATCCCTTCACTTTCAGCCTGTGTAGATCTTTTGTTCTAAGGTGGGTCTCTCATAGACAGCGTATATGTGGATCATGTTTTCTTATCTGTTCAGTTTTCCTGTGTCTTTTGTTTGGAGCATTAATCCATTTACATTAAAGGTTATTATTGAAGAGTATTTATTCATTGCCATTTTTTCCTTTGTGCTTGTCTTCCTCTTTTTCTGTCTCTTTTTCTTTATGTTTTTAAAGCAGTCCCTTTAGCATCTCTTACAGTGCTGGTTTGATGGAGATGTACTTCTTTAGCCTTCTTTTGTCTGGGAAGCACTTTATTTTGCCCTCCATTTTAAATGAGAGCTTTAGTGAATAGAGTAGTCTTGGTTTCAGGTCTTTGCTTTTCATTACTTGTGTTATTTCATGCCATTCCCTTCTGGCTTGTAGTGTTTCTGTTGAGAAATCAACTGATGGCCTTTTGGAGCTCCCTTGTATGTTCCTGGCTGTTTCTCCATTGCTGCCTTTAAGATTCTCTCTTTGTCTTTAAATTTTGCCATTATAATTACGATGTGTCTTGAGTGGGCCTGTTTAGGGTCATCTTGATTGGGGCCCTCCGTGCTTCCTGAACTTGTGTGACTTTTTCCTCACCAAGTTAGGGAAGTTTTCTGTCATTATTTTTTCAAACAGGACTTCTATCCCTTTCTCCTTTTTCTTCTTCTGGTTCATGTTGTCCTACAACCCCCTTAAACGACCTTCATTCTTCTTGAGTCTCTTTCTGTTTTGTTGCTCTGACTGGGTGTTTTTTCCTACCTTGTCTTTCAACTCACTGATTCAGTCCTGTGCTTCATCTAGCCTGCTTTTAAATCGTTCTATTTTATTCTTCATTTCAGATATTGTATTCTTCATTTCATCCTGGTTCTTATTCATAGCTTCTATGTATGTCCTTTTTCATGCTGATGTAGTTCCCACTAAGTTCCTTGTAATTCTCACTGAGTTCCTTTAGCATAGCATAGAGTTCAAATCATTACTTTGCCTAATTACTTTGCCTCAACTTCATTTAGCACTCTTTCTGGTAATTCCTCCTTTCCTTTCAATTGGGGGTTGTTTCTTTGTCTCCCCATTTTAGGTGACTCTGTTTTTGTTTGTTTCTGCATATATTGATCTTCTGTGACTAGGAAGTCTAGTTTCGTGGGGTGGCCTTCTGTGGTAGGAGTCCTGTGGGACTTGGTAGTGCTCTGTCCTTGATCTCCTATGTGGTTGTACAGGTGCTGACAGAATTAACACTTATTGTTCTCAAACTATTCCAAAAAATTCAAGAAGAGAGAAGACTCCCAAACTCTTTTCACAAGGCCAGCATTATTCTAATTCCAAAACCAAGTAATAACATGATAAAGAAACAAAATTATAGGCCAGCATCTCTGATGAACATAGATGCTAAACTCTTCAACAAAATATTGGCAACCCGGATCCAACAATATATTAAAAAGATCATACACCATGATCAAGTGGGATTTATGCCAGGGATGCAAGGATGGCACAATATTCTCACATCTGTAAGTGTAATGCATCGCAGAAACGAAATGAAGGACAAAAATCACATGACCATATCAATAGATACTGAAAAAGCATTTGATAAAATCCAGTACCCATTTATGATAAAAATATACTCAGCGAAGTAGGAATAGTGGGAACATACCTAAATATAATAAGGGCAATATACAAAAAACCTATTGCCAATATCATACTTAATGGGCAAAAACTAAAAGCATTTTTCATAAGATCAGAAGCAAGACAAGCGTGTCCTCTTTCACCACTCTTATTCAACATAGCACTGGAAGTCCTACCACAGTGATCAGACGAAAAGAAGAAATAAAAGGCATCCAAATTTGAAAGGAGGAAGTTAAGCTGTCACTATTAGCAGACAACATGATAGTGTACATAGAAAACCCTATAGGCTCCACCAAAAAACTATTTGCCCTAATAGGTGAATTTAGCAAAGTAGTGGAATACAAAGTCAATATTCAGAAATTGATGGCATTTTTGTATACCAACAATGAATTATCAGAAAGAGAAACTAAGAAAAAAATCCCATTTACCATAGCAACAAAAACAAAAAATTTACCTAGGAATAAATTTAAGCAAGGTAGTGAATGACCTGTACTAGGAAAACTATAGAACACTGAAGAAAAAAATTGAGGAAGATGTAAATAAATGAAAGTATATACCATGGTCATCGATTAGAACAATTAACATCATTAAAATGTCTGTACTACCCAAAGTAATCTATAGATTCAATGCAATCCCTGTCAAGATTCTAATGACATATTTCACAGATCTAGAACAAATACTCCAATAATTTATATGGACCCAAAAAAGACCCCACATAGCCTCAGCAGTCTTGAAATAGAAGAACGAAATAGGAGGGATCACAATACCTGATCAGATTATACTAAGGACACTGAAATCAAAACAGCATGGTACTGTCATAAAAACAGGCAAATAGAACTGTGGAACAGAATAGAGAGCCCTGTAATACACCCATGTCTCTGTTGTCAATTAATATTTGACAAAGGGGGCATGAGCATACAGTGAAGTAAAAGTAACCTCTTCAATAAATGGTTTTGGGAGAACTGGACTGGTACATGCAAAAAAATGAAACTAGACCACTAAATTACACCATACACCAGAATAAATTCAAAATGAATAAAGACTTAAATATAGATGTGATACCATAAAAATCCTAGTAGAAAACACAGGCAGTAAAAATTCAGATATCTCACGTAGCCATATTTTTGTTGATATATCTCCTAGGGCAAGGGAAATAAGCAAATGGAACTACATCAAATTACAAAGCTTCTGCACAGCCAAAGAAATTATCACCAAAATGGAAAGGGAACCAGCTCTATGGGAGAACATATTTGCCATGATACATTGTACTGGGGTTTAATCTCCAAAATATATAAAGAACTCATACGACTCAATGCCAGGAATTTAAAAATGGGCAAAGAATCTTGGTAGACACTTCTCCAAAGAGGACATACAGAGGACCCATAGACATATGAAAAAGTGCTCAACATCACTAGCCATCAGAGAGACGCAAATTAAAACCACAATGAGAAACCACTTTACACCTGCCAAAATGGCTATTATTAGTAAGTGAACAAATAACAGGGGCTGGCAAGGATGGAGAAAAGTGCACTGTTGGTGGGAATGCAGACTGGTGCAGCCACCGTGGAAAACAGTATGGAATTTCCTCCAAAAACTAAAAATGGAACTGCCTTTTGACCCAGCAATTCCACTGCTGGGATTATACCCCTAAGAATCCTGAAACACCAGTTCAAAAGAACCTATGCACCGCAATGTTCATAGCAGCACAATTTACAATAGCCAAGAATTTGAAGCAACCTAAGTGCCCAACAGTAAATGAGTGGATCAAAAATCTATGTTACATTTACACAATGGAATACTACACAGCAGAAAGAAAGAAAGAGCTACTGCCCTTCACGACAGCATGGATGGAACCAGAGAGCATTATGCTAAGTGAAATCAGCCAGGCAGTGAAAGACAGATACCATATGATCTCACCTATAAGTGGAACCTAATCAACAAAACAAACAAGGAAAATATAACCAGCAACATTGAAATAAAAAGCAAACTGACAGTAACCAGAGGGGAGGAGGGGACGGGAATGGAGGAAAAGAAGGGGAAGGGACATCAAGGAACATACATAAAAGACCCATCAACAAAACCAAATGGGGGAAGAATTGAGGGTGGGAGGCAGGGGTGGGTGGGACTGGGGAAAGTGGTGACGCAAGAATGTTGACAGAAAACAAAACAAAAAACAAAAATATAATGGGGGAGATTAAGAATAGTATAGGAAATTGAGAAGCCAAAGAACTGATATGTACAACCAATAGACATGAACTAAGAGGGGTGGGGATGATGGGATGGGGTGCAGGGTGGAGGGGATAAGAGGGAGAAGAAAATGGGACAACTGCAATAGCATAATCAATAAAATATACAAAAAAAAATAACCCAAAAAACCCTATGGTACATTTACACAATGAAATACTATCCAACAGAAAGAAAGAAGTCCTACCTTTTGTGACAGAATGGATAGAACTCAAGACTAACATGGTAAATGAGATAAGCTAGTCGTTGAAAGACAAATACCATATGATCTCATATATAAGAGGAATCTAATGAACAAAATAAACTAATCACCCAAATAGAACCAGAGATACAAAATAATGGAATGGACTGACAGTGGTAAGGGGGGTGGGGAGACCTTTTGAAAGAAGGTGAAAGGATTAGTCAAGGAACATATATGAAGGACCTATGGACATGGAACGGGGTGAGGATTGACTATGGAAGTCGGGGGGGGGCATGCTGGGTGGAGAGGGGCAAGGGGAAAAATAATAGAACAACTGTAAAACAAAAATAAAAAGGAGAAAGGAATTTGTTTCCTCTGACCTTTATTTCACTTAAGAAATTATAGTTTTGTCATAATGTAATTATATTTATACACCTATTTCCCCTTTTAAATCTTTAAATAAAATTTTTATCGAATGTTAAGTACTCTATAGTAAATAGAACTAAAAAGTATTTTGATATTTACAAAATACCTTCCTTATTACCTTTGTGCCACTGTAATGCCCTAATTATAAAAAACGTTAGGGCATTTTTAAGAAATTATTACTCTTATTAATAAAGTTTACATTGGGTTTTCATGAAATTTAACTATGTCGCTGTGTCACATTTGACCATTCATGCTGCTCTTATTGTCAGGTTTGGGTATTGTTTTTGATAGAAATTTTCAAGTGAAGGTTTCCAGATACCTTTTTCTGGTACTGATTATTGTCAAGAAGGTATGTTTATCTGTGTCCCTTTGTGTTGGATTTCTAAAATGAGCCCATCCAGAATTCAGAGTGGATGTATCCTTTCCCTTGTGTACTGCGTTTTGCTCCTGTTAATGGTGAATCTTATATCCATTTTGTTTGCAGTGTCGCAGTTTGAAACTGAATTCTACATCAGTGGTCTTGCACCTCTCTGTGATCAGCTTGTTGTGCTTTCCTACGTAAAGGAGGTTTCAGAGAAAACGGTAATGTTTCACCACAAATACAAAGGAAAGTGCGTGTTCATTTTCAGCCTTATACCCAGATCAGGTTGCCCATGAAAGGTCTCTGCTGTAGTCTGAGCAGAACTCCTGACGTATAAAACAAGGGCATCAGAGATTACCCTGTAGACTTAACACACTCACCTTTCAGAAGCTCCACTCATTGCCTGCCTTTGTTCCTTTTGCTGAGCAAAGGGGAGTAATTTTTTCCTATCTCTCTTGGTATTTTAGTAGAAAGGAATGAAGGATTCCTCTTGCTGCAAGGCCAAGAAACTAAGCTGACACTGTGCATTACCAGAAATGACAGCAGTAAAGTTGATCTGCTGCAACAGCATGGTCCCTGCGGTCAGAGGGAATTACAGAAAGGGTAGTTCATTATTTTCTGTGGCTCAGCCATATTTGTTTACTTCCCAGTGGCCCAGTGATTCTGAGTAGCTTCATTCTTACTTTCAAATACAATAGATTGTTGCTAACTCTCAGTTATCAATGCAAATGAGGGTATGAAATATATGGCAAATAAGAAGCCACAGAGAATCTGAATTTTGTTATACATGACTTTGGAACAAAGCCTGTGTATATAGGTCCAGTGGAGGGTATGTATTCTCAGCCACCCTTTGAAGCCTAAGTTGGCCCCATTCACAGTGAATCTGTTGTCTAAGTCCAGGAGTCCTGTCGGGAAGAGGATAGGGTAGCTTCAAGGCATAAACAAGGAGAGCTTATTGTAAAGGATTTTCTTTTCATCCTGTATATAAAAGAAATTGCAATAGATTGTCTACCCCTTTATAGTAAGTAGGCCCTCCTTTTCTGTATCCTCTCCTTTTTTACATGCCAAGGAATGAAACAGAGAGAAAAATCCTGGGAGCCCGTTTTGAAGTGGTAGCTGTTCTCAAGCATTTCTCTGAGATAGCACTTCCATCAGGAAGCCATTGCTATAGTAACGTGAAGCTCTGGTTACCCATGTTGCTAGGCAATGGGATGCTGTAGAATTAAGTGAACACTCAAACCTGCTAAAATCAATAGGACTGGCTTCTAGCTCTGTTGCAGGACATCCATTTATTAATTTTTTTTTTTTTTGAAAATAAAGAAAAGCTGTGGCTCCTGAGGGAGTCAATATGGTACTTTTTGATGAGGAATGTGGGGAGGATTGAGAATGTGATTGAAAGACATAAGGAAAGAAGCAATGAAATGAAAAAGGAAAAGCCTAATAAACAATTGGCAAAAAAAAAAAAGAAAAGAAAGGAAACCTTTGTTAATAAAAGAGAGTATTGGAAAGGAGTAAACACCAAGAAAGACCAACCTCATAGAGCAAATTAGAAAATAGAATTTTTTCAGAGAAAGAAGTGAGGGTCATGGAGATGAATTTAAAAATGCATGTGTGTCATTACATTCATTTCAGGTAACACCAAAGTACACCTTAAATCTTTTAAACACTGAATCAGCTGATGAGATTAAGACAAAAAGGATAAAAAAGCAGCTTAGGGCAAACCATGCCCTCCCCTTTTTTTCCATATCAAAAAAAGATAGCTTCACTACAACATTAAAATTTGTTTTTATATGACTCATAATAGTATTTCCCAACATATCTTTCCAGTTATACCTTTTACATGTGTGCATTTTTCCACACAGTTGCAGTCACAATTACGTGCTCTCCTGAATTGCTGCATTTTTCGGAGTCTTGTTTCATTCTCTCTCTATGGCTGTGTAGTGTTCCATCATTATCACTTACAGTGGTGGTGTACTGTTTCATCTGGTTGATATATCCTAATGTGTTAAGTTGCTCCCCTAATGTTTTGTTTTTCTTTCCTTCATTAATAAAGCACATGTGTGTTAAGAATTGTGCTAAGCAATTGGAATCTGAGATCAACAAGACCAAATTTCTGCTCCTAGGAATTCACAGATAAGCAGGGCTTGTTTTGCCAGTGAACAAAGGTTGTCAAACAATGAGATGAATCACATTGTTGATGGTTTTCTTACCCATATAAAGGGGCTCTTTATGTGGGCTAGCGAGGCAGCTTTCTTTTAATATTATTCAATTCAAATATTTTTTCTACTTTGTTATTTTTGTCCTTGTTTAGTAGGTAATTTTTTTAGTATTCAGATCTTTCAGTTTCTCCATTTTTTGTGTGTCAAAATTGGGATAATTCTCATTTCTCCATAGTTCTGAAAATTATGCTCTGTATTTACTGTTTTTTGTTTTTTATATCTCTGCTAGTCGACCTTTTATAGTTGCTATTTTATTTTTGGACTATTTTCAGTGTATGAGATGCAAAGCTAATGTAATTGCTTCTCAGTTAACCTAACAAAATTGATCAAATAAATCTTTGAGGCTTGCTGTTTACCTAGGGAACTTGAAAGTTGGGGCTAGTTCTGGACTCCTTTCACTCTTGTTTCACTCATCCGTGTTGTCTGCACCAGTGTCACACTGCAGGAGACCTGTTGCTTTGGAAAAAAAGAGTATGTTTTATACCTAGGTGCTGAATGCTCAAAAAGTATGAACTTTAAAGTAAAACAAACTTGATTTGAAATCCAAGGTTTACTATAAGTCCGTTTTTCCACAAATCCCAGTTTTACCATTTTCTTTTATAACTCTGACCTTATTAAACTTTTTGATCCTCAGTTCCTTCATCTGTAAAATTAGAAACAATAAAACTTACTAAGGGATAATTTAAGAACTCTATGAGAACAATCTTTGTATAATCATACTAGGTTAGTGGATCTGTCAGAGGCCTTCAATAAATCATCTTTTCCCCTTCTATGTTGATCTAGAACTACACTGTCCAAAACTATAGTCACTAACCATATGTTTAATTTAAATTAATTTAAAATTAAATGAAATAGAATTTAAAACTCAGTTTCTAAGTTACCATAGTCACATTTCTAGGTGTTCAGTAGGTACCTGTGTCTCATGTCTGTCACGTTGGGCCAGTGCAGATAGAGAACATTTCCATCACTCTAGCAAGTTCCACTTTAGACATAACTCTTAATCTCTGGCTTTTTAGCATTACCAGTAAGGTTACCTGTAGTGTTAGTGGTTTGGATAATGGAATAGTGTGTGATATTACTTTTACTTTCCTCACATTTGTGAGGAAGAGGTGTAACAAAGTTATCTAAGGCTGTGGTAGCCGTGGAGTTGAATGGGCTGAGGTAGGGGGCTCCTGACATGACACAGTAGTACCTATTCTGTTTATCTCATGCAAAAGGTCAGAAAATAAAACATAGTTATGAGGCTGTCTGTGGTGTTTAGGAGGGTTTCCATCTGCCGAAATTATAAAACCAAGGCATTTAATTATGTCTATCTAAATTTAATTTGTATAATTTATAGAAATGTAATTAAAATGAACCTTTTCCCTCTCTTTTTTGGCCTAGGAAAGAGAATACTGTGCCCGGCCAAGGCTGGACATTATCCAGCCGCTTTCTGAGACTTGTGAAGAGATCTCTTCTGATGCTCTGACAGTGAGAGGCTTTCAGGAAAATGAATGTAGAGATTATCACTTAGGTGAGAGAGATCGAAGTTCTGGCTTATATTATTTCGTACGTTTATAGTTTTCCTGCTTCCACTCAAGTAGCACAAACAGGAATTTAAATTGAAGTGCTGAAAGGATCTTAGAGAATTTCCAGTCAGGCATCTTAGGTTGCAAGTGTGGGCATTGAGGCTGAGAGATATTGTAGATCTTCCATGAGGTCCAACAGCAGAAGAGAGTGGAACGGATGGGGCCAGGGCAGAGGTGAGTAGGCCCTGTGGTCTCTGTTCTTATACTTGGTGTATTATCTTAACTATTTAATCTGACACCTAACTTACATTGATGTCAAGCAGCATGGTTCCAGTCACTCCCAACTTCATGTCCCTGGACTGTGTACTCTAGGATGGCAGAGAAGTTCTCTCTCTATTTGTGGCCAAATGCCCAGAGCCTAGAGGAGTGCTTGGCACATACTAGGCATTCACTGAATATTTGTTTCATGCATGGATGAATATACTCAATCACTGCTCAGAAATAAAGGGAAAGCCATTGCTGTTTAGTCATACCAGGGGCATCTGTGTTTGGGTGTTATCACTTCATTGAAAAATACATTGATGACAATATAACAGATTAAGCTTTTTAAAAATTCTTTCTGTTTTTAAAAACAATTGACATTTTTTACGAATATGTTCAATTCTCATTTTACCCAAAAGAAGTGAAGAAACATTCTATATACATGTATGAACTTTCTTATATGAAGCCTCTAACCAACTGAGAAATGTGAGTGGTATATTCTGGACTTGGCAAAAAGCAAACATGATTCACAGCTGAAAGTGTCCAATCTAGATATTTTGCTCAGAGCAAACTCTGCTGCACACCTAGACACCCTTCAGAACAGGTTTTATAATTGAATTCAGCAGGAGACCCTCACCATTGGCGTTGTGCACAACATGCTGAAATGACAGATTATATCCCCAGGGCTTGAGGCATCTGTCATTTATCCTTTAGATGGCCTTGACCTTGATGAGGAGGCAACATTTATCGCAGATTGTGGGGTGTGATTGTTCTGTAAAAATAGAACAGTGTTGTAAATGGCCATAAATAAAGTTTATATACAGTACATGAATTCTAATATACGGTAGACATGGAGAATTTTGAATACCTATCTTTCATCTGAGGTTAGAATGTTAATGTATTAAACACAGAATTTTAAACCTATCGTTTTCTTTTTTTAATCTTTGGTATTCCCTCATTTCCTCACTCCCTTTCTTTTTCCTCCCCTATTTTCTTCCAAATAATTTTACAGTTAAGTACTTTTTAAAGCCCTGAAATATACTCTATCATTCTCTACCATGTCCCACCCCTACTTTCAAACAGAGCCAAACACACTTATTCCAAAGGTAAGCGACTTTTCTGCTCACTCTTAATAAATTGGGTTGTCTAACTAAGTCCCCTGAAACCACCGCCAAAGTTTCTACTCTTGAGTCACCTGAGATGTTCCTCTCTTTCCTCAACTACAGAGTACTCTGAAGGGGAATCACTCTTTTACATCGTGAGTCCCAGAGATGTTGTAGTAGCCAAGGAACGAGACCAAGATGACCACATTGACTGGCTCCTCGAAAAGAAGAAATATGAAGTATTTTTGATTTTACTTTCTCGAAAGTATTGACGCGTCTGTACCATAGAGAGGATAAAAGGCTTTGGGGATAAATCTTTCATGTAGGCGAATTAGAATGCCCTAAGCTAACAATACGTTGGAAGCTAATAACTTTCCAATATTCTTTTTAGAAATACGGGGATAAAAAGATCATAAAGAGATTAACTAGCTTCATTGTTCAGTGGAGGAGGAGTTGGTAGCGAAGGGAGGGAGTGGGTTAGATCCAGCCTATTGAAGTGTTTATTTTGTGCTTTTTCAAGGAAAATAAGATAGAGCTACTATTTCAGAATTGTCTATTTGGTATATTTTTGTGAAACCATTCCTTTGATGCTTATTTCATATGTAAATAGCAAGCTATCAAATTAATGCTCACTTAGGATAGTTTGAAATACCTGTTCAGATGGCATAATGTTGTCCACTTCATTGAGTCTTGGTTCAGACTAATTTTAGTAGAAAATGTCTTGTCTGTTTTTTTTTTTTTTAAAGAAAACATTTTTTTAACTTTAATAGCCAGAAAGGCATTATTGCGTTGGTTTAGTTATAGAAACTCTCTGGATGGGCTTTTGTATTAATCAGTTAAAAACAAACAAAGAAAACATAGTCCATTTATATGTTGCTTTAAGTTTGTAACCACCTGAAAGGATTTGAGGAAAAATTTTTTAATTTATAAACTAGGTAGAGTCCAGGTATTGAGACCAAGCTCATACTGTTATTGCTTTAGCTCCAGTAGTTTCTTGAAGAGATAATTCTATGCTTTAAACATTTGTGTTGAAGTAATAATTATAAACTTTCCAGAAAAACAAATCAGATTTTCACATTCTTATTTGTAGATATACCTAAACATATGTATATAGTTTACTTTTTATGTTTCATAAAGGAAAGGTACCCCATTGTCAGTATGTGACATATAGATTTATGGTGACAAATAAATGTTTTTGGTTGTTTTTTAACCTGGAAGATTTTGATGTATTTTGACTTCTGCCTGAAAAGTGATTCTAATATTCTAATGTGGAAATGAATTCAAATAAGAGAAGTCTTTATATTGGTTGACTGCTTTTGTTTGAGTTTGAATGCAGTAAGGTTCATTCAGCCATAATATTAGAAATTCCCACTTGATGCAAAAGCCACAGGAAAATGGGGCTTTATTTATGTAGTCCAGAACTTTAAGCATAATAAATATAGTGTTTTTAACCTCAATGTCTTTACCACTCTCTCCCATTTTTCCACCTCCTTTTTTACTCCTTTTATCACGGTTGTATAAATATAGGAAGCTTTGATGGCAGCTGAAATTAGCCAAAAGAACATTAAAAGACATAAGATTCTGGTAAGTATGTAATTTTATTATTTGACATATAACTTTACCTTTCAATAGGTTATAATGAGGCTGAATGAAAAGAACTGATTTCTTCCTTCCTTTTGAGAATTTATTTCAAACTAATTCTCCAACCTGTAAGGTCAAAGTATTTCATTTTATTGAATCAGTTTCTGCTTGTAAACAAGAGACTTGAACATCTGCTAGGAGATAGTTTTAGGTAATTTGGAAACTCGATTTGTGAAATACACTTTAAATACAGAACTTCCCAGTTATGTGTGGGGAAGTTTCTTTAAGTCATAGGTAAAATCACATTATCACAAAATATCAAGAGTAGTTTCATAAAAGTAGGTTGCTTCAGTGTCTCCATAATAACAGACTCAGTTGATTTTGTTATGGAGACTAATCTAGGAAATCAAATACATTTTTATTACATTTGGACTCTGGAAAAATATAGTGACTGAAAGCCTATTTATTTGCTAACTGTGACAACATATGTGCAGAAGGAAATCCCCTAACTGAGAAGGGTCCTTAGACAATGTCTAGTCCAGGACTCATTTATAGATGAAAACTGAAAACTTAGTCTTTCAGAGCTACTTGGTTTTCAGCACAAATTCCTTTTGTCTGCACTTCCCCACCTTAAACTTCTCTGTAAAACTCCACATAAGAGCCTAACTCCCAAAAGTGTACAAGCAAAATAATTAAGTAACTAAACAGAGGAAGAACCAGAGCATCTTTTTTTTTGTTAAAAATTGTGGAAAATAAGCAAAGATTATGTAGAAATGGGCAGAAGGTGTTCCAGTCAATAGAATAATATATATGCAGAGAAGTGAAACTGCGTGGCCTGCTTGCTTAAGTGGAGCAGTTGAGGAGTTTATGCGTACGAAGAGTCCAATCCTGAAGGGCCATGTGTAATTAAGGGCTGGGCTCCATCTTACCACCTCTGGAGATGGTTTAAGCTTTCAGTGCCACATCACTTTTGCTTATTAGAAAGATTCTCTGCTGGAAATGGGGGCCAGAGGGAGCCCAGCTGAGATGGGAATCAGTGAGGAATGATTCCCTTCTTGGTGTGGAGGTGGAAGTGATGAGAACCGCAGAGTTGATAGGAGTGGAGTGGTGAAGATAGATGGAAGACATGGCTTACTAGACTCTTTGGGATTTGGTGACTGGCTGTGTGTGCACAGGGAAGTGAGAGTGAATAATCTAGGCCGACTCCCAGGCTTTGGGCTTAGACCTGTGGTAGATAGTGTTGCCATACTGAGAGAAAGAGAGGGAGCGGGAGAGGGAGAGGAGAGGAGAGGAAAAAGGAGGAGGAGGAGGGGAAAGGGGGGGAAAGAGAAGAGAGGAGATGAGTGGAAGGGAGGGAAGGGCTATGCAGGGAGTAGTAGGGTCAGGTGTGTGATGGGATGGGGAGGTGAATCCTGGTTTAGACACATTGAGTTTTTGCCTCTTTGGAACACCCTAGATTTCTGGACTCAGAAATATATTTGGGAGATGCATCAGCAAACAAGTGACAGTAGAATGAATGTGTTTAGGCCAATCCACACAGGTCAAGTGTCTCACATTAGAGAACAGAGGACTGAATGGAACCATTGAGAACACTCATACAGACAGATTTGGCACAGCCAAAGGAAGGTTATGCCATGGGAGCTAAAGGAGAGAATTTCTGGGTAAAGTTATAAATACTTAAATGGTTGAAGTTAGTGGGTCAAAAGTAAGACAAGCTTAACTAGTCAGTGGTACATTTGATTTGGTAGTTGTGAAAGTGACTAGTGAATTTTATGTGTATGTATTATTTATTCTCAACATGTTAGGAAGTGAAAAATGAATAGAGGGTGATACAGAGTTGAATATAGACTGTTTAGTTATGAAGTGGAAAAGAGTGAGGGCTGTGACTGGGGGCCGTGACATCATGGGCAGGTTGGTGGTGATGGTGGAGATTCTGTGTAAGAAAGACACTTAACATGTTTATGTTAAGGGAAAAGATATAAAATTGGATTAAAGTTGAAGGTGTCCTAAGAAAGAAGATGAGTGGCAGAATAAACTCCATGTGAGGAGGGGGCATGGCATGAGGAGAAAGGTTGCAGAAATTGGCATTGCAGAGAGACATGCTCTTCTCTGAACCTGGACAGGAAGACTCTCCATTGATATTGTGATGTGTGGTCTGTTTTCAGAGAAATAAATTTAGACATCCTTTCTTCACTCCCTATTTACTATGTATTTGAAACATGATTTCCTACATTGTAGCCAATAATGTAAAAATATAAACAACTAAGAACTGTGGGTATTTCATTCATTCTTGGAATGGGCATGCCCTATGCATTGCTTATGCATAGACTTTTTTCTCCTGGCAACAGTGTAATTTCATAACTAGGCAGGCAGAGAAAGAAATGAGCTCCTGCTGATTTTATCATCCAGGAAGAAATTCCACAAGAACTTCTTTTGTACATAAAGTAGAACTGAACATCCAGGTTTTGTGATATATGCTGAGTTTAAGCTTCTCATGAAAATGCTTTTAGGTGAACGTAATTTCATAACAAGAGTCGTGGGGAGGTCAAGCAAGAGCTCCCATGCCTCCACTGCCACAGGCCACACGAAATCCTTCAGAACCAGGGTGAAAATAGTGAATGAACATGAATACTCTGAATCCAATCAGTTCTGCTTTGAGGCCCAGTTTCCTCATCTGTTAACTCATGTGTTTGAATTACATATTTTTCTGAGCTCATTTCACTTTAATATTTAATATTTCCCTTTAATATGATTTTCTGTCATTTTGTTTTTCTTACTACATTTCTTCAGACTTGATATAGAGGAGACAAGTAGATCACATTTTACAGATGAAAGCTGAAGAAAACAATTTTATATCCTTGACAACATGAAATCATTGAATCATGTTTCTAAGCAGTAGGGATTTCTTTTTTAGAAAACCTCTTGGAAGGGGACAGATTAGAAGGCTTTAAAATAGTAACATTTTTTTTAAATTGTGAATTTGAAAATTTGTGTAAGTGCAAGTATACTTAAATATGATTAGGAAGGAAATAAGCATGATTACAAAAATCCAGTAAGAAAAAAAAAGACCATAATTATGTAAAGCAAACTAAGGTGTATAAATAGGTTCCAACCACTAGTGCTAATAGGACCCTAAAGTCATGACCTCCTCAGACACTGAGACTCAGCTTTTCAGTTGTTCCAGTTAATTATGAAATTCCTTTATTTAATTTTCTCTAGGACATTGGCTTGGCATATATAAACCACCTGGTGGAAAAAGGAGAGTATGACATAGCAGCACGGTAATAATATTAACTTGTTAATATAAATAGAGTTGATCAATGTTACCAGTTAACATAAGCCATTCTCTGCAGTTGACATTTTAAAAAAATCTTTCCAATGGGTAATTTTTGACTATTAATAGTTTTAACCACAGAATGGCTTAGTATTTATTATATACCTATCAACTATCTCATTTTCACCAAACAAGAAATATTTTTCTCATTACGTGATGAGATAGGTATCAAAAACCATGAAGAGTCCACAGTTTTATCCTTTCTATAAGCTGACAAGTTATCCTGTCACAGTTTCAGGGGTGCCTTAGCAATAGTAGTAGCCAAAGTACCACCACTTGTGCCAGATCCCGCAGCTCCAGTGCTCACAGCACAACACAGCGAGGGCCAGGTGACCCCATACAGGCAGTGGGCTGTGCTATACGAGAGGGCTCCTGGACTTAGGATATCTGATTCTTTTAAGCTTGCCTTTTCCTTCCTCTGAAGTTGGCTTCAGAGGAAGATGTTACTTTTACTATACTGGACAGAAAACAAACCTTCCCTTTGCTCTGAAGGGAAGCACTCTTTGGGTCCTCTAACTTTCAGGGCTCTTCACTCTAGAAGCGTCCTTGAGAAGGTAGTCTAGAATGAAGACAGTCAGTACCTCTGTTCACAATTCAAGCAGAGCTGTCTCTCAACAAGAGGGTGGCAGTTAAATGGAAGTGATCAGACCCCAGGCTCCTGGTTTGCAGGAGTCTGTGGTGAGCAGAAAACATACATGTGGTCGTGAGGGTGTCATGTGAGTGGCTTCCCTGCAACTGTGCGGTGCCCTCTGCCAGACGAGGAAGACAGATGTCAGGCCTACTTTTCGTCCCCTGAGATTTAGGGAAATATGTTTCTTTGATGTGCATATTGAGTAAAGTTTTACTCATATGTGAACACTGCTCTGGGTTACATACTATGATAGGATTCTAATTTTCTTAATCTGATTTTGTAGTCCATTATTAGAAGCCATTCAAGAATTGGTTTAATTCGGCACTTTTGGGTATCATTTCTTCAAGTCAAGAAAACCCCCAAGTCAGCAGCGGTCATCTGGATAAATAGGCAACTCAGCACAAGAAAGTCACGGGGAAAACTCCTAATTGTAGTCTTGTGAAAGCTATTCATCTTTATTTATAAGTATTTTTGTATTAATTTTATTGATTTTTATCAACCTTGTATGTTCAATCAAATGAGTACCAGTAATACCTTTATGTTCAGTGGTACTTGAGATAGACATTTGTCAAAACGGTGATGAGAGCTTTATCTAAAACACTAAGGGAAATGTGTACTTATTCTGCCTTTGTTTATTTTTTTACTAAAACTCTTTCTCTCTGGGATGTTTTGGCTGCCAGCAAATGCCAGAGAATTCTTGGGAAAAATGCAGCACTCTGGGAATATGAAGTTTATAAATTTAAAGAAATTGGACAGCTTAAGGTAAGCATTACTTTATTTTTAACTCTTAGTTTTTGTATGTAATGTATTAATATAAGCATGCCTCAAAGATATCGTGGGTTAGGCTTCAGACCAGCACTATAAAGCAAATACGAGTATATCATTAAAGCAAGTTGCATGAATTTGTTTTGCAGTGCATATAAAGGTTGCATAACTATACTATAGTCTATTAAATGTGCAGTAGCATTATGTCTAAAAAAAGGTACACGTACCTTAATTAAAAAGTACTTTATTGCTAAGAAATGCTAACCATCATCTGAGCCTGTTGGAAAAATGGTAGATTTGCTCTGTGCAGGGTTACTGCCAAAACAAAAAAAACCAAAAAACCTCAATATCTGTGAAGTTCTATGAAGCAAAGTACATACAATAAAACTAGCTATGTCTTTATTGAGATGGCATAAAAGCTAAGACAATAGTAATCAGTTCTTTATTGGAAAGTGAATTATCTCAGCTAGGAAGAAAAATAAAACTTTTAAAAGTTAGTTTCAAAATATAAACCTGTTTTATATTTTATATGTATAAAATATATACATATATAATATATTACATATATGTTGTGCTTACTTTCTTGCCTCCTTCCAGTTCTATGCTCAAATGAAGTTTTCATATTCTTTATAATGAATGTGGAAAACAGGTGTAGTCTCATGCAGGAGATTATAAGACATGAGGTTGTTTTTTTTTTCAAAATTGCTTAAGATGAATGCTTTTTGAAATATTTTACTTACTGGAAAATAAATGGAAAAGTTTGACCATGTAGCTATAACAAATAATTTTGATACTTCATTTTTCTTTGCCTTTCAATTTGGTGCATAATATCCAAATCAATAAAGTATTCCAGTATTTGTTTAAAACAGTTTTTAAAAACTTTTTCTTATGAGTGGGCCTTTTCACTTGTTCTCTTAGCATTATGAATATTCTAAAAATTCCCAGTTACTCAGCTACTCAGAGCCATAAATCTTCCCTGGGAGACGCCAAGGACACTTCTCTTCATGTTTGTTGAGCTGCTCCTGAAGGGCGTTACCAGGTCCTGTGGCCATGTATACTCAGATATCTCCATAACCCAGACTTCTCTTTTGAATCCCTTATCTACGTTGGAAATGTGCGATGGCCATTTCTCCTTGTATATAAAGCTAATAAGGATCACTCAAATTAATCTGAATTCCTTTCCTTCCCAAATTCGGTTCTTCTTTTAATCTGTTTTTATGACATCACACCCATTCCTCCATGCTTAAAGCTCAAAGCTACTGTTTTGATGAGATCGTCTAACTCACCTTATTCTTTTAATCTCCAGTTCTGCAAGTTTTACCCTGTCAGTATCAATTCAGCCTCTCCTCTTAACTCTTGATAGATCTGTAGACAACCCTGACCCAGAGTTAGCTGTTTAAAAATAAATGTGCTGCTCTCACTTCTATAGTATCTGTTGTTTCCCTCCTGCCTATAGGGTAAAATCCGAATTCCTTTCATGACGCTGCTTCACTTTCCTGTCCAGCTTCCTCTCCCTTCAGTGTCCCCATTCTGCATCTGTCACCTCCCTGAATGCAGAGTGTGCGTTCATGGCTCCATGCCTTTGCTCTTGCTGGTCCCCATAGCAGGGTGTCCTTTTTTTCCCTTTCTTTGCCTAACAGACCTCGGCTTCTCCAATCTCTGCTGCAGTGTGCGAGATTTGCCACATCTCCTTGTTAATCCCTGTTATATCACTTCCCACATAATATTGCAGTTGGCTACTTAGATGTCTGTTGACCTTTCCTCTGGGGCTGTGAGCTCCTTGGAATGGTGATTTTGGTGCATAGTGCACTGCTGAGTCATTTAACAGTATTTGGAAATTTAACACAGCTCTGAAATAGCTGAAGAACACAATATATATTTGCCCCTAATTTCAAAACATGATTGTGAGTTTTTAAAGGTTGATATATTCCAGTTGAAGGAAAGAAATTTGAATAGATGACCTATACTGCTTAATTACTTAAGAAGTTGACTTTTATCATCTCTGCATCATTCATCCTCTTATCTCTTAGATTTTCATTAATTCATCAGGAAGAACAGAGAGATGCAGGTTAACGTAGGCAATTTTGTATTCATTCCTTCATACATACATATCCCTCCCAGATATTTTTTAAAAATACTGTAGCCCTTGCCAGGTTACTCAGTTGGTTGGAATATTGTCCTGTACACCAAAAGGTTGTAGATTCAATTCCCAGTCAGAGCACATTACCTACATTGTGAGTTTGATCCTCCGTCAGGGCACAGGGGGCAATTGATGGATGTTTGTCTCTCATATCAATGTTTCTCTCCCTTCCTTTCTCTCTAAAATCATTGAAAACATACCCTCAGGTAGGATTAAATATATATTTATTAAATATATATATATATAGTTATGTGTTGTAAGAAAGTAGTTTATTTGAATCTTTTCTCTTCATAGTAATTTTCCAAAGTACTTTGTTGCCTTAAACTTTAAAATTGAAAATATACTTTTATGTTTTCTGTATAATTTGAGTACAGTTTTGTTTTACCACTTTTTAAAGGTTACTTTTTTTTTCCTGTTCCTTCCCTAGGCTATTAGTCCTTATTTGCCAAGAGGGGATCCAGTTCTGAAACCACTCATCTATGAAATGATCTTACATGAATTTCTGGAAAGTGATTATGAGGTATGACATTCAAGCACGGTCATGTTTACTTGTTCTCAATAGAAAATGTTAAGAAATTTAGAAAAATAATATAATGGAGCAGCTAGTTTAAAGTTAAATGATTTGTAGTTTGTGTGTGGTAAATGAAACTGAGATAGATCAACTCTAATGATAACTAATGTTTATGTAGATGGTAAAAATCTCTAATCTATGTACATTTTGGAGAATTCCTTAAAGTTACCACCTTAATAGAAAAAGGGACTAAGTGCCATTTAGTGATTTCATAAGTAGAATAGCAGCTGCTATTGATATTTATACTACCCCTAAAGAAATCAGAACTTTCTAATGCATGAGACAGAACTAAGTTTGTCAAAGGAGAACTAAAGAACTATTAAGGGGTTAGGAATGGGGAGAGGGATTGGAAATGATCTGTTTGCTTGTTGATTAAGGAGAAAGGCAGTACGTAAATTTTTTATCTACTATAACTCTGCACTTTTACATGCAAATTGTGATTTTACTCCTAACAACACTATAAATAGTAATATCCAATTTTACAGAAGAGAGAACTAAAGAATGAAGAAATTAAATAATGTCCAAGGCCATATATTTAATAATGTGCTTTGATTTAACTTGTTTGCTCTTTGCATGCACCCAAAATGGATTATAATTTTTAAAGTTTGTTCATTTGACACACATTTATTCAGAAAGTATCTGTTCAGCACCTACTATAGTTCAGGAAGGTGGTCAGCACTAGGCATTACAGTTGTGAATGGAATGATGACCCTTCAGCAGTCACTCAGTCTGAGTCACACCCAAGCATGTAAACCAGCGGTTCTCGATAATAACTGGTTTTCATCCCATGGGGGACATTTGACAATGTCTGGAGACATTTTTGGTTGTTCCTTCTGGGGAATTGGTGCTATCATTTAGTGGGCAAAGGCCAGCAGGAGTGCTGTTAAACATCTCACAATGGCACAAGATAGGCCCCTGCGACAAAGAGTGATCTATCCTCAGATGCCAGTAATGAGGTTGAGAACCCTGATATAAAGATACATTATTACATAATATGCTGGGTGCTCTCAAAAAGCATCAACAAAGTGCTGTGGCTAAAACTCAGCCTAGCTCCCCTTCTGACCAGAGGAAAAGGTGACATTTCTGGTGGGGAGGTTCTAGACAGGGCTGGTAAGCTCTTTTCCAGAGCTGTGACTGGTGCTAGGAGGATCCGTAAGCCAGGAGCTGTAGCATGTTCTCTAGCGATGGGCCCACTTCCAGGGTAATAAAAGTGGCACGATCTTTGGTCCTTGTGAAGTTCAGGGCCCTAATCTTGTGGTAAGCTTTCATTTTTGGTGCCTCACATTATGGTGCAGATTGTCATTGCCTTTTTTTTATTGCGATATTAGGTTTTAAACATAAGGAAGACTTTTTTAACAGCTTTCTTCTTTCCCACGAGAATGTAAGGTGGCTTGCCAAAGGTTAACATACAGGAATAGAAAAAGGCAGTAAGATTAGAGGGGGAATGAGAAAAGGAACTCCTGTGTTTTTGAGCACCTACCCAGTGCTAAATACCTTGTTAAGATACTTTTTTTTAACCAATAACTGATTCAGTTTAAGGAGTGGTAATATGGCAAACACTGTTTCAACTCTGAGATGATTTTTTACATCTTAGAAACTAAAGGGACCTTTAACATAGTGATCCCCTACCCTGGTAACTCAAGTGTTTTATCAGTTACTGTCAACCAGGTATTCCTGGGCATATAAGATCCAAGCATCCTAATGCATGTATATATATAGTCTCTTTACTTTTATAAGCCTATATTCTTATAGGAAGAAATTAGGTGCTTTAGCATGAATTTAACTTGAACAAAATATCAGTATTTCTTTTAGTCATACATACTAATGGAGGCAGTGTTTCCTCATCTTCTCTTATTAGCATGTATTATAAAAATCCAATCTTCTCTAACGGCATGGGTCTGTTCCTTTCTGGATCTCTACAGAAGATATTATAGTAATAGTTTCTGTCATTTATGCTAGATACCAACTAATGTAGACTATGGCTTCTGTTTATTTCCTTTTCACTTCAATTCAGCATACCTTTATTAGGAAACTACCATGTTCCAGAACTGGGCTGAGTACTCAATTGGATGCTAGAGAAGTTAAAAAGCACAGTCCTGGTGTTCAGTAGATTCGCAGACTGACCAGGGAGACTATACCAATAAGCTTTAAACAACTAGAAAATAAGTAACAGAGCAATTTGTTCTTTAAGAGATCTAAAGATAAGCAATTATTGTGCATAGTTATTAGAAAAGGTTTCTTCAGTGTATAAAGACTTATAATGGACTCGTGTTTCTAGTGCGTCATGAGTACATACAATGGCTGTCATAAATATTCTGTCTTTGCGCACCATCCCAAAAGGAAATTATGAGTGTTCTGTGAAAATGATGGGAAGATGTATACACTTTACTTAGAGATACTGCAGCTTATTATACTTTTCTTCTTTTTAAAGCAATGTAATTTAACCATAAAAAGCAACTTTATTATTTTTATGACTCTGTTATAATTTTTTTTTTACATGATTCAACTCTTATTTTTCCAAGAAACTCAATTTCTGTACCATCAAAATTATCCTACCCTGACCAGTATTGCTCAGTTGGTTGGAGTGTCGTCCTGTAGCTGAAGGGTTGCAGGTTCAGTTCCCAGGTGGGGCACATACCTGGATGGTGGGCTTGATCCCAATCTAGGCATGTTTGGGAGACAACTAATCGACGTTTCTCTCCCTCCCTTCCTCTCCCTTCCTCTCTCTCTAAAAGCAATGAAAAAATGTTCTCAGGTGGTAATAAAAAAAAGTGTCCTTTTGATTCATATCTGGAAGACTTTTGACTGAACCTGAAAGAAATAAGCATGACTTAAACTTAGAGCTTATAGATTTTTTTCCTTTGAATGTTTTGGGTGTCTTCTTGGTCCCTACTAAGAAGATTATAAACGGTTTTTTATTGTCATAAGCTCATATAAGTAATTCATATTTAGCTTCCATTAGTCTCGGTTTCATTCTTAATTTTAAATTAAATTGTTACGTATTTGATCAGCTAGCAGTTTTCTGTAGCAAGACTTTTGATCACATATTATGTAGACGAAAAATTTGTGGTGTTAGATATCACTAAAAAGCATATTTAAAAAACAACTGTACTTCTGGAATATTGAGTTCTCAATTTTCTTTTCTTTCTGAAAATAAAAAATAGTTCTTGCCTTCAGTGGATACTGAAACTAGAAAATAAGTAACTAGAAGCAACTAGAAAATAAGTAACAGAACAATATGTTCTCTTAAGAGATTGAAAAAAGGACATTATTGTCCACAGTTATTGGAAAAAGTTTCTGCAGTGTGTAAAGACTTATAATGGACTTGTGTTTCTTTCCAGTATGTTCTGAGTACACACAGTGGCTTAGTACTTTCTGGGAGGTGATGATGCTTCATGTCTTATCTTTGGGGTTTCTACTCATATGCATATTACTTTGTCTCTTCATTTACAATCTTGCAGAATTGCTTTAAATAGTTAAGCTTTGTTTTATAATATTAATTAGAAATGTATAAGCATGTTACAAGTGAGACAATATCTATGGCATTTCATTTAATGAATATTTTTAACCTGTTTTTAACTGTAATGGGCACTGAGATGTTCCCTGACTTTGCTCACTAAATCCTAACAGCTCCCGATAACTCTGTCTTCTAATTAATAATAATGACCATGGGGTTAATTTCATCAGTATTTCTTAGCACAAAACCCATTAAGGAGGGAAAAGCCTAACAAGACATGTAATAAGTGCTTATTTCAGTTTATGTAGGAATCATCATGCTTTTATCACACAACATAAGCAGTTTGTCTTATTTTGTACTATAAGTTTGCAGTATTACAAATCTGTTGCATGAACATGCAAAAGAGAAAATGGAACCAAGCTTTCTTCTTTCCTCGAATACTCCTATTCCTGGTCTCAGGGATTCTGAGAGCTGCCAGTTATTTGGGCAGACATCTTTGAGTTTTTATTTTATAAATTGCACAGTCTTAAAAAAACAGAAACTTTATCCAAACTATCATTTTGGTTTAGAGAATATTTTAATGTTCTGATTCAGTTTTATAAAATATATAATTTTTATAAAATATACCATCTTTACTTAGTGAGTCCCCTTCACAAATGTCTTAAGTGAAACTGCGATCATGCTAATACATAGGAAGATTGCAATTTAAATGGAATTTAAATTGTTTTGTGTAGACCATTGTTTTGGCCTCTTGCCCTCCTCTCTGGGGTTCACTTTAGGAGAAAGTGGATAGGACTTTAACGGAGGCTATATTTCTGATTCTTTTGTAATCCTCTTCTTACCAAATCCTGATACTTTACAGAAGCAAATTTTACCTCACTATTTCATTTCTAAATATCATTTAAACACATTCAAAGAGGTTAAGGCCTTGATTGAGTTATTTAATATTTTTATTATTTTTTTCAATAATATAAAGATTTTTACTTCTTGCTGTCTTCTAAATACATATGAAGGTTTGTTTGTTTGCTTGTTTTTAAGTTGTCAAGGATCAGTAAGTGCTCTACTACACTGAGTTACAAAACCTAAGGGCTAAAGTCGGGGATCAGGAGGGCAGAGGCTGCCCAAGAATCAGCCATGGGAGAGAAAGAGGATACATTCAGGTGATGACTGCAGGTGATATCTGAAGTTTCCTGTAAGAACCACAAAATTTGAGATCTAGTGATAGTCAGGGTCAAAACTAGGGAATAAGACTTGAGCCAAAGTCTCAAATTCCCAAACAAAACTGGGGTCAGAGGAAGGCATGAAAGGAGGACAAAGATGTTAACTTGCTGAAGGATGCAGGTGATTCTACTGTGAGACAAGCCATGGTGTGCAGTGTGCCGGCTGTGCTGCCCAGATCTGACATGCATCAGGTATCTGTAAGACATTAAAGATGTCTTCCAAATGTTGTAGTTAGGCCAGGGTGAGGACAAAGCAAGTCAGACCTACACCCTGTCTGTACAGTGGTGCTTTATTAATGGACCAGAGGGCCTTTCTTACTTGTACATTTCATCAAATAAGAACAGAGGTGGATGGCACCACCTACTTCACAGGAGTGGCAAATAGAGATTAGTGTACAATAGTTTTCTGTCTCTCTTGGCCAGCCCCAATCCCATAGTCTGAAAATTGATATACTTATGGACCAAAGTTTTCATCATAAAATTATTTCGTCTGTTTACATGAATACTTTTAGGCATTGCTTAAACTATTTGAATTGCTATCCTAGTTAAAGAGTGTTCTTCTTTTTTCCCCCTTGGTTAGGGTTTTGCCACTCTGATCCAAGAATGGCCCGGAGATCTGTACAACAATTCAGTAATAGTTCAAGCAGTTCGGGATCACCTGAAGAAAGATAGTCAGAACAGAACCTTACTTCAAACCCTCGCGGAATTGTGAGTATATTCTAGTGCTTTTTTTTTTTTTCCCCAAATCAATCTATATGGAAAGTGTTTCATATTTTAGATCTGGTAAACTCTGAATGGGGAAGACACAGAGGACTGAGCCTTTTATACCATTTTTTAATATCTTTTCACTCTTAGTGAAAACCTTACATAAACCTTCAGTGAACAACTAGGAGGTAAGAAAAATGTGTGAAACTGCAATTGTATTGTAACCTGTTTCACAGAGAAGAATCCTAGTCAGCAATACTGGGCAGAGGCAGTGGGCCTGGGAGGGATGGGTGCTGGTCTTAGATTACTTAGGCAAATTGGTTTTCCCATGAGGCGCTTTATTCTGCCAATTCTTGGATCTGTAAGTTGGTTTGCCTCTCAAACCTCAGACTCCTTATCAGTAAGATCGCAGGTAACAATTTCTGATGGGACGATTTTAAGACTTAAGTGAGATATAATAATCAAAAACTAAATGCAGCACTTAGCATTGATTCAGGGCTCAGTAAAAGGAATCTAGGTTATGTTTCATATTTTGGGGGTACTTTTAGTGACCCAGGCATTGTGCTGTGTGTGCCTGTGATACAGAGTTAGATAAGGTACACTCGTACCTTCAAAGAGCTTTGGTCTCTTGAAAAAAGAAGCAAACTGAAGGTAATCTCAGGAAAACAGCTCCTGCTTCAGCCTCCCCTTGGCACTGCCACCACCTCAGACCAGCCCTTTGCCCATGTTACATCTTTTGCCCAAGACCAAGGAAGGTACACCAGAATAGCCTAGAATGTAGGACTGTTTAAGACTTCACACAGAGTGTTGTATTTGTGGCATTCTGAGTTTGAACACTCACCATTTTCTTCTGGAAACATTGTTCTACATAGTTCTCAGATAATGTAGTAGTAACAGAGTACTAATAAGTAATACTAACAATTCTGTAGTACTAATACTGGACTTAGAGTGCAGTTTAGGGTCAGTTGGCTTTCAGGAGCCTGCATAGGGAATTAAGCAATGTGAAAAACATTGTTTCAACAGAAAAACACATTTAAATCTTATACAGCCCCCTTACAAATAAGCTTTTGGAATATCATTCATTTGTCAGCTGAATACTGTTTGTAAGAACTTGAACAGATTTTTCTACTACTGGAATAAGCATTTCCTTTATTCTGGATCATAGGGAGTTTTTTGTTTGTTCATTTGTTTTGTTTTTGTTCTGATATGTGGATTTCTATTAAAAATTTTGAGACCTTGGCCAGATTACTCAGTACATTAAGAGCGTTGCCTCAATATGCCAACATTGCAGGTTTGATCCCCAGTGAAGACACATACAAGAATCAACCAGTGAATGCATCAATAAGTGGAATGACAAATCGATGTTTCTCCCTCTATTTCTCTCAAATCAATAAATATAATTTTTTTTTAATTTTGAGAACTTCTATAAAAGAAAATTTTTATTAAATATTGTAAATTTTCTAAAATTTTGGTGAGATATACAGCAAGATCCTGAGAAAAAAATACTTATTGGTTATATATAGTTAAATCCCTGTGCATAGTTTTCAAAAAAAAAGTTAATTTTTCTCTCTAAACAGGTTTTTCAGTTTTTAATATTTTAAAACATAATTTGTGTATGAGTGTTTAATCATTGAATATTGATGAACATTAATGTAAAAAATTTTTATTACCAGGTACACCTATGACAAAAACTATGGCAACGCTCTGGAAATATACTTAACCTTAAGACATAAAGATGTTTTCCAGTTGATTCACAAACATAATCTATTCAGCTCTATCAAGGATAAAATTGTTTTATTAATGGATTTTGATTCCGAGGTAATGTGTGTTTTTTCCTTAAATTTTAATACTGATCACTTATTTTTACTCTTCCAAATTTTTAGTAACTAGACATTTATCCAAATGCTGGAGTAGTTAATAAATCACGTGCCTTGGTTGTATGATGATCATATTTAGAACACTTGGACCCTTAGTAGATGTTAGGTATTTTAGAAGTTGGCATTCAAAAATCCTTTATTTGACATGATTTTTCTGTAAAAGCAATCATAATTTGATGTGTAACTTTTGAAATTGTATGTGAAATAAATTTTTAGTAAAACCATGTAATTCATAGAAACAGAGAAACTAACCATATGCTTTGGCTCATTCAATCCTGTTAATTGTGTATCCAGAATTAAAATTTTAAGTAAACTTTTACTTTGATCTATTTATTATAATTTTATTCCTTGACATTTACAGATTTAGCATGTGGAGTGTCCACAGGTCTCAGATGACGCTTAGGTCCAGGACAGGGGAATGTGTTATTTTATTGTAAGACAAATTCGAATAGTGGATTGCTTGACTAATGATGGCACCCAGCCTCCACAGCTCACAGCAGCTCTTGTACAGGGATGCAAACTGTGTGTGTATGTGTTTTAAAAAGAAAGCTAATGACAAGTGCTAGTCATTGAAATAAAGAGGTTCATAAAACACAGTAGTTCTTATTCAGAAAATTGAAATTTTAGATAAACCCAAGAAGAGAACCTTAAGGATCAAAATATTTACTTGGAATTTTCAATTTTATTGTAATGTATTTTAGGATATTTTGTACTATATTATGTGTGTGTATATTTTATATACGTATACAATATCACGTGCTGTTTATTAGTCTTCACAAAATTAAACTTAATTTAAATAGGAGCTAAGTATACCTCTTTTTTCTGAAAGATGCTTTTAGCCCATTTTTTATTCCAAATGAATCAAATCCTTAGGGACTACAGACCTAAAAAGAATTAGCGCAGTTCCCAGGAAGTTCAGGTATACAGGTTCTCCTTCTCCGGTACAACATGATCAAGAGGATGAGATGTTTATATAAAAATTAATTACATTTGCCCATATCCTTATTGCATCTTTAGTCATTCATCCATATGTCTCAAGAATCTAGTTTTGCATATGTAGTTATAGAAAAAAGGGTGAATGAGCTGAAACTAATTGCTCAAGAGTATGAACCAAAATTAAGGAATCAGAGTTTTAATTACAACATACCTGTAGGACAGTATCTTCCAATACCTCATATTTCAGAGGGAAAAAAATGTCTGGAGCAGAGGCAGGAACAAGACCCAGGTATTCTGAGGTTCAGTCATGTGGGTCTTTGTTACAAACTCTGTCCAGTTTGTATTTCGTGAATATCAAGGGTAGCTAAAGTAAATTCTAAAGGTCCATAAGCCTCTGTCATTCTGAAAATTCAGGTATCTTACTTTTTTCTGGCTCTTATCTTCTCCACATAAGACTAGGTCCTTAAGCCCTGGCTGGTGTGGCTCAGTGGATTGCGTGCCGACCTGTGAACCAAACGGTCACTGGTTTGATTCCTAGTCAGGACACATGCCTGGGCTGCCAGCCAGGTTCCCTGTAGGGGGTGCGCAACAGGCAACCACACATTGGTGTTTCCCTCCCTCTCTTCCTCCCTCCCTTCCCCCTCTCTAAAAATAAATAAATAAAATCTTAAAAAAAAAAAAGACTAGCTTCTTGAATCTGTGAAATCTATAGAGAGACTTGGTCAATAATAAGGTGACCAGAAGAAAAGCTTATGTTTGTGGTACTGGGAACAACACTCTCTCCCTAATTACTGAGAGTCACATGAGAACTTGTGAAGATATCTGAGACATCAAGAAGGCTATAATTCATGTAGTCAAGATATTACGTGTAGTCAAGATATTTTATATTTAGTGAGTTATAACAAGATAACTTTTCAGTAGTATGCAAAACATGTAAACCTCAGATTGAGGCCCATTTTAAAAATGAACTCTTTTATAAATATATCACTTACTTGTGGTTGATGTATGGAGAATAAGCCTTCTACCTTTAACTGTGACAACATATGCATTATATCATGTTTGATGTTCTCTACTTAATGGCAAATTTCAATGACTGTAGCTATTTTTTTTTTTAATTTCAGAAAGCTGTTGACATGCTTTTGGACAACGAAGATAAAATTTCAGTGAGTGTCCTTTATTTTTATATATGTTACCAGATGAGTGTCTAGGACCATGATATCCAAGAAGAGATGTTTATCAGATAATTTTGCAGCTATGTTTGTGTCCTCATAACTCTGTACTTAAAATTTTCCTGTTTCTCTAGATGAAAAAGGTAGTGGAAGAATTAGAAGACAGACCAGAATTACAGCATGTGGTGAGCATGAAAGTTTTGTTCTATTGCCCTTTTGACAGGATAATAGGGCATATGACTTTTCAGTATTGGTGTGAGAATACTGGAGTGAACTCTTTGGGTTAATACTCAAGTTGAAGGTTTGACCACAAACAGTATTCTATAATTATTAAAATTTGGTGTGTGCTCCGAATCCAGGTTAGGGATTAATTACAGATAAGCCACTTTGATTTACAATTAAATTTTGATTTTTAAAATGTTACCATATTCATTTTTGTATTATCAAACTGTGCCTGGGAGTAAGCGCCTTCCTTCTGTAGTTACTGTGAATATAATTATGGCATAAATTACAATACCACAGAATGATCAAGGAACAGAGATTTGTTTTTTCATTCCTCACCTGACAGTAGAAAATCCTGCTTCTCTAGTGTGGCCTTGGCAGTGGTGCTGTTAAGGCCCTTTGCCTGGATTTCCTTTGGGGGAATACTTTGATTCTCTGCATGTGAATGGGGCAGGAGTAGATGTTTTCTATGTCCCTTAAAAATTATACAAGAAAAGGCTTCAGTGAAAATAGGGATTATTCCTGTAGGACTGTGAGCGTCACATACCATGAGTGCTCTTTATTTTAGCCCACCCTTCTGCACCCCAGAAGGAGGCTCTGGGAATAGAATATTTTATTCAAAAGTTAGTTTTGTGAAAATGCTATTGCAATACTGCTCCTGATTGGAAATCTCCAGATTATCTGCTGACCCAAGAAAGGCGGCAGTCTGCTGGCCACCTTGGGATTTATTTATAAAACAGTGATTTCGGGCCTCCTTATGCCATGAGACAGGATTACAGGCAGTAGGTATTTGTGTGACAGTGTAATTAGTGCAGTGGTGAAATGGTGGCACAGTCACACTAAAATGGCTCACCTTCCTGTCTCTGTAAATTTGCCTCGGTAGATGTGACAGAACCTTCCTATCCTGTTTGCGCCCCTAGGAAATAGCACTGTGTGTCCAGTAGACTGGCAGTCGCCTTTATCAGACTGTGGAGTTCTGTCCGACTGCTCTCCCATGTCCTCGCCTTAGGGAGATGTGACCACTTAACCTGAAGAGCGGTTTCTCAACATGCGTCTGCCGTGGTTAGGCTTCTTTAGTGACCGTGTACAACAGCGAGCATCAGTGTTCTCATGACTCATTGATAGTCACAGCTGCAAGGGCAGGCAGATGCTCGATGGTTCCTTTGAACCAACCCACTCAGGGTGTGAGTGCACTTTATATCAATGCTGAGATGAAGTCTTTTCATCTCCGGTGGGTTATGAGATGTTTGTTTACACTTAACATTAACTGAACATTGAACATTGATTTCCAGCTTCTGTGTAATATAGTGATAGACTTAATCTTGCCTCTGAGTAGAAAGTGAATTACTCACTTCCTTTGAAGTCCATTAACTGTTTCAGATAGCTAGAGAAAGGAATCTGTTTTAAAAATTAGTATAGAATACCTATACTCTTTTTGATTTTTACTTGTTATTTTTGTTTTTTGTGTCACCAATACAGGCAGCATTTTACTGCAAACACACATTCTCAATAATCCTAACAGAGAGGAGATGAGGACTATATGAGAATGAATTTAGTGCTTGCTGCTTGACTTCTTAAGACCATATTCTTATCCCATGATTCTCTTCCCTTATATACAAAGACAAGAATTTTTATGCTCTAGGAAGACCTCTAATCAAGCTTTTTATTTCTTGAGGCAGAGCAGATGATGGTTACAATATTAACAACTATGGTTCACCCTTGAACAATGCAGGGGTTAACCTACAGAGCTGAAAATTCATGTGTAACTTTTGCTCCCCCAAAACTTAACTACCTTTTCCCCCCGTATCCTGGGGGATTGGTTCCAAGGCCATCTGAAGATACCAAAATGTGAAGATGCTCAAGCTCCTTAAAATAAAACAGTGTAGAACAATGCATATGCTCAACTCTCCACATCCGTGGATCCCCAACTGCAGATCAAAAAGTTTTTGATCTGCAGTTAGTTGAATCTGCAAATGCAAACCCCAGGCTATAGAGGGCTGAATATATGTTTACTGAACAAAATCAGCATGTAAGCGGACTCACACAGTTCAAACCCATATTCAAACCCAGTTCAAGGGTCAACTGTACTATCCTTAACATTTCTGTAGTGCTTAGTGTATGTCAGGTGTGGTTCTGAGTGATTTACAAATGGTAACTCATTCAAGCCTCACAAAACAACCCAATGAGATTTTTGCAGATAAAGAAACTCAGTCACAGAGAGGTTAGTGACTTTCCAAAGTCACCTGTTAAGTAAGTGGTAGAGCCAAGTCACTCTGGGGCATTCTAGAGTAAGTGTCATAATTTCTTTGCTCTCGCAAATATATTTCTCTTTCACGTTCAGATTTTTTTTCCTGTGAACTGCTTTCCTCCAGCCTCTCTGTGGAAGCTATTCAGAGTTAAAAATAGCAGTGTTAAACAGGTATTGCTTTTCTTATTTTTAATATTCGTGGTTTGTTCCTTTGTTCCTTTTAGTATCTGCATAAGCTTTTCAAGAGAGACCATCATAAGGGGCAGTGCTACCATGAAAAACAGATCAGCCTTTATGCTGAATATGATCGACCAAACTTACTTCCATTTCTCCGAGACAGTACCCATTGCCCACTTGAAAAGGTAAGTCACAGCCTCTTCCACTCATATACTTCAGCTGGAGAAGTCGTCACTGTGGGTGAGCTGTTGCTTTTTCTAGGCTTCCTGTCACTGCTCACCCATCCCTCTTCAAGGGGAAGACTGTTGCTCTAAGCAGTAGGTTTCACTGGGACATTCTGATGAGAAGCGGAGATCCTGTTGGATTGGATTTTGGTGAGGAGCTAAAGTGTTTCTGTGCCAGGTTTCACTGGGGTAAAGGTTTTTAATCCAGGGCCTGGGATTCAGTCACATAGCAGAGACTGTGTCAGGAACCAGAGTCACTTTCCCAGGGTCGGCAGGCACAGTACGGGGCCTCTGTCAGCTGCGGGGAGACAAGGACTGCTAGGCCCTGTATTCTGTCTCCTTTAAACACCCACCTCACCTGTTTCTGTATTTCTCTCCCACTACATTTTATTTCTCTAGCATACTATACCTCATTGTAATTATAATAAATACATATACTAGCCTCTCTTTCCCACTATCTTGCAAATTCTTCAAGGACAAGGAGTTTTTCTCTCCCATTTTGGTAAACCCATTAACCAGCACACATTAATTAGATCCATTAACCAGCACACTATGCATCATGAGTGAGTGCATAAATGACCAAATGAATACACACAAGGTTCTAGTTAGGACTGAATGTGAACTAACAAGTTTTATACACCTGCTGTTTCAAAATAAACTGTAATACTCCCTGTGAAGGTACTAGAAACTAAGCAGTCTAAGGCCATCAGTATTGTTTCCCATGATTCTTGATAACATCTAACATCTTGATAATGCTAGTATTCTTGATAATGCTATCTAACATCTACAAGTGTCTTACCAAATTTAGATCGTCAGATAACAAATACTTTCCAACAAAACAAAAAAAGTATTGGACCCATAAGAAATACGTAGTAAGAAGTTGGCTGATTACATGCAGCTTTTGTGCACTCACAGCCTAGTTCTTCTTCAGCCCATGATGATTAATTCTAAATGCATTGGATTTACTGTGAACCAGTTTCAGCTCAGTGGATTTCAAAATCTAGTTAATGAACATATCTTGCCTGCATATTAACTTAGTTTATGAAAAAAAACTTCAATATTTTATATTTGAACCCTAAAACATTTTCTTAAGAATACATTTGGAAATGCATCATTTTCCTCTAAAAATAAAAGCAAATGTTCCCCTTTTTTCTAACCGTGGAACCTATAATCTAGAAAAAGAATGAGAATCTAACTCTTTGAACAGTGCCTTTCATTTGTATGTCATTTTTTGAGGAAACGTTTATTTCCAAGAGGACACGGCTATCTCTGGTTGATGGGCTCCTTCTTCTCATTCACTAAACACAAGAGCAGAGGCACCACCCAAATTCCCGTAGGTTTGTTTCCCACACACTTTAAACCCACCTAGTTTACAGTTTTCGAGTCTAGCAGTGTTCAGCGAACGTGCACTGTTTCCCCTATAGGGGAGCATCAGAAAATTTGCAGACCTACAAATGGTACTTCTAACACATAGAACTTGCTTAGAGAATTGTGTAGACCCTATAGAATATTTCTCTCATCCACTGAGAAGAACCAATTGCATGTAAAATAACTTGACACAAGCATACCGAAACCAATTATGTTTTAAGTAGGGGTTTTTTTTTAGTTATCTCATGTTTTCCACTGAAAGAGAATTTTGAATAAAATGGATTAGAGATGGCAATGATAGAAACATGGCATTATAAAATAATGAAATCAATAATCCACATTTTTAAAATTTCTTAAGTGGGTTTTTATGTTACAGGTCATTTAGACTTCTTTATGAGAGATTATTTTTTCATCTGGCTCCATTGTGGGAAATTTGTGTATTTGCAAAAAACATGTCACTGTTTTTGTTCAGGTACCCAAAGCTATCTTAAAGGAGACGTTCTTGACTTTATTAACTCATGAAGGATCTCATTCCTTTTGCCCTAGAAATAACAACTCTATATACATTTACTCACCTTAGAAACTAATTCCTTTTATGTTCACTTGTAACATGAAAAATCTACCAATTCAGAAAAAGCAAAGTAGGTTTCCCCCATTAAATGCCTCCCAAGCAGGCTAACGGTGAAGTGAAGGTCATGGAGTTCCTGCTCACCTGTTCTGTCTAAAGACAGACTCAGAAAATTTGATCCTGTTTTTCTGGATATAAAATTAAGAACTTAAGAATTTTAATGCACCCTAGAAGTCTCTACTTCAGATTCCTGTATAGATTATTTAGTCTCATAGGTGCTTAGGCAGTATTTCAGAGTTGGTTTTTATTTAAATTGAGAGATGTTTAAGGTTTCAAGGCATTATTCAGAGCATGTTTACCTAGTATTGTTGAAAATTCACTTCTGGGAGAATAGAAACCCTGTCATCCTCATTTCTGGTTGTTTAACTTTGCTGGGATTGGGTAATTATTGAGAGGAGGGGTGGTTTCAAATATGACTGGTTGGAGTCTTCAAGAATCCAACTCAAAGTTAATTTGAATTGATTGAAATTCCACAGTCAATAGTATTTGGCGAAAAACTGCAGAGTCCATGACATGACATCAAAAGCCCTTTAGGGTCATCAAAGACTGGAGTTCAGGATTTAAAATCACCAGAACTCTTAAATTCCAAATAATCATCAACTTCCATGAAATTGTTCATTCTAAAGGAAATACAGAGGTGGTAGGGATACAGGGGTGTCCAGCCTTTTGGCATCTCTGGACCACACTGGAAGAATTGTCTTGGGCCACACATGCATCATGACATGTAATCAACAAAAAATCTCATAATGTTTTAAATAAATTTATGATTTTGTGTTGAGCCGCATTCATAGCCATTCTGGGTCCCATGTGAGCCACAGATTGGACACCCCTGATTCTACAGCAATTTAAAAAGACAATAAAATTGTTTCTGTTGTGCTTTATAATAATATGTGCTGAGCTTTCATGTATGTACCTTATTTTTCTTCAGCCTCTACAAAAGTGCAGGTAGGTAGATAAAACATTTTGTACATGACAAGCTGAGTCTTCAGGAGTTGAAAGGAACATCCTAAAGGCGAGAGCTAATAAGCAAAGAACCAAGCCTTGGAACCTGGATGTCTTAACTTCAGGTCCTGTGTTCTTTCCACTATGGTGAGGAATTGTTTTTCTAGTTTAAAAAGTTAATTAAAATAACAACAACAACAATACTAAAGATACTTTCTAGTATTGCAAGAATCATGAAAAATACAAATTTTTAAACTGTTAAGCTGTCCTTTCTTCTATAATTTCCAGGTGTGGAAATCAGGTATTAGTTTTCATTTGCACATCTGACTTGCTTATGCACAGAACAGTTAAAAGCAGAGTATCCGCTTTATAGCTGTAGCAAATTCATATCTGAATGTATGATCTCTCATATCTAATGGCATTCACAAGATGGAAGTATTTATGAATTTGGAGGAATAAAGCTGGGAAATGCAAAGTTTGTAGATTTTCATTAAATAAATTTAAAGACAAAATTAGATAAAAGATGACAGGCTCAAGGCTCGGTAGAAATCATTATTTGATTTATGTTTGATCAGGTTCCTGTTAGTTACCCCCAAACTCCTATGTTCCCTACCATTATACTAAATCAGAAAAAGAAAACTAAAATGTTATTTTTGCATTATTTTTTCTCAATTTCTGTCATTATTCTTTTCACCTTTATTTCTAGTACTGTTCTCCTTTTACCTGTGTCCTGTTAGCTTTAAAAAAATCATTGTTTCCCCACTTTTTCCTCTAGAGGGAGCACTATAGCCCAGGAACATTCAAGAATCTAAAATACGGAAGCATGCTTTTTAAGGCTTCACTCATGTCAATAATAGAAAAAAAATCTCTGTATCAGAAATATTTTTAACATTTTACTCAAAATTTCTCGAGATTCTTCTAGGGGTTCTACTTTCTCATATATAAGAAAGGATGACTTAAGATACTGTTAGGAACCAGTCATAAAACATTAAAGAATCTGTGAAATTCAAATTTCAGAGACTCACATTATCTTTGAGCTTGGTGTTACACATCTGCTTGCATTCCAGATCACTCTTAACTTCTAACTTGCATTTAGATATTTTTTGTATAAGAATTACCATTTTTGATTGTATCCTAAAAGAACTTCCAGCAGCACTATCTTGTAGAATGTTCTCCAGTTGAGTATTTGAAATGTGCGTAGTGAGGAACTGTTTTTAATTTAATTTAAATTTAAGTAACTACATGTAGCAAGTGACTGCTTTCTTGGATAGCTCAGGAGAACCGTCAGCCTGCAGGCTCTTTGTGGTTTGAGACAAGCATGTTCTCAAGTATTTGCATTTGCTCAAGAAAAGGTGGGGGTGGGGTTCTGCTGGAAACTGCTGGTACTTTTAAATGTCAGTAAATTTCCAAGTACATAATTGATTTGTGGATACCATTCAGTAATAAAATATTTTA
Organism: Mormoops blainvillei; assembly: GCA_004026545.1. Classification (NCBI taxonomy): domain Eukaryota; kingdom Metazoa; phylum Chordata; class Mammalia; order Chiroptera; family Mormoopidae; genus Mormoops; species Mormoops blainvillei. Next base: position 62,011 of record PVJD01003259.1, on the reverse strand, counting down.
AGCAACATACTCATCTTTAATCACACTGTCCTGCTCTAAACATTGTACCTATCCAAATGTGTTACCATTTATCTGTTTATCAGTGAATGACAGTCTCACTAAACCATAAACTGCCCTTCAGCTAGCACAAATCTACTCAAAAGTACTCAGTTGGCTTCTCAGTAATTTTTTGTTGAAATAGTCCAGGTCCTCTGACTTCAGGTTTTTAGCTTTTTCCCTTACTATTTAAACTTCTCACATGTGTATCCTGAAGCTTCTCTATAATCATCCTAGAAGAGTTAATAGTTGGTAAGGGCATAATAGCATAGAGAGAAGTAAGCCACCTTTTTAGTCAAAATGAATGAGGATTTTTCTAAGTGATAGTTAGGATCGGATTCAGCTATGAGTGATAAAAATCCCAAAATAATAGCGGCTTAACAAAGAAGCAGTTTTGTTCTCTGTCACATGGAAATCCTGGTGGAGTGCCCTTGCTGGTGGTGGTATGCCACCAGGTCTGAGACCAGGGCTCTTTTCTCATGTTTCCTCACCTTGTATGACCTTGATCTCGTGATATGAGATCGTAGCATTCGTGTTTCCAAGATCAGATAGGATGAAAGGACTAAAAATAAAACAGCAAAGGGTTCATGTATGCTATTTCTTAAAGAACATTCCCAGACACCTCCACATTTCTGTTTCATCTCTGGGGACATTAGTCGCATAGGTTTCCTACCACTATAGAGCCTTAGAGATTTTTTTTTTTTTAATTCTGGGCAGGTACACACACACCTGAATGATTGGTATACTTTAAAATGCCATCCCAATTTCCTTGCCATTCCAAAGTAAGGTGTTTTTTTTTTCCTTTTTTATGTTTTATTTGGGTTTTACCCCCTACATTGATCTCTGTGATTAGCGTTTCTTCCTCCCTTTTACTTGTTAATTTCCAGCCAAAGACATAGATTTGAATATATACTTTACACAGTATTTTAAATAAAAAATCAAAATGTCAAAACTAGCTCCTGCTATCATTTCCCAAGGTAGAATAGTGAACTGAAAGAGCTAATGAACTTGAGCTGTTCTTTCTATCTTCTTGGTTCTTGTTTTTAAAACAACCATGGCTGTTTTTAGGTGACTACTGTAACTATGCAATCCAGTAATCTTCCCTCCTGAAACCTTTTTTGCCTGCTCATTTATTGAAAAAAAAATTTATTGCACACGTATGAGTCAGTTGTGCAAAAAAGCCCAGGGCTTTAAGTACTCATGGTCCCAGCCGACAGAAATCAGACAAATGGGAGCTTGTGAAGATGGGCGTGGGTGCAAGGGGAGTTAAGTGCCTGGGATCTGACCTAGAGTGGGTCCAATGAGGATTTGTCTGAAGGACTTACCAGGGGTGGAGAGTGGCAAGGGAGGACAGCATTCTAGATCCAGGAGCAACAGTAGAGAGGTGAAGAGGGTGTGAGGTGTTGTTGCACAGAAAGGCAGGGCTTTCAAGGCCACATGAAAGATTCTCAACTTTAAGTTGGAGCGGAGTAACACAGTAGGAGGGTTCCGTAGTAGGTGTGTGAGTGAGGTTCCTGGTGCACTCTTACTGCTCCTGCTGCACCACATTCAGATGCCATGTCCTCTGTGAGGCTCATGTCCTGTATTTGTGCACATAGCCCTCTGGCCATGCTCCCTCTGGCCGTGGGATTCTGTGTTGTCATATCTCTGACACCCTCTGGGCCCTGCATTCCCTGGTGGACTCAGGCTACCTCCCTTTCTCCTGAGCCACCTCCATCTCCTCCTAAGTGCCCTTTGACATGTTGTCACCACCATCAGCCTTTGCGTTAACTATCATCTTTGCATCTCTGTCCAGTCTGACTCTGGTGCCCAGCAGAGTGCATAGTAAATCTGTGCTAGTTCATTTAGGTTATTGAATTACTATAATCACCTATTGTTTTGTTTTGTTTTTTACTCAAGGAAATGCTGTCATTTGTATATTCCCTCATTTCTTCACTTGATCTCCTCCTTCTTGATCCTTCTTGACTGTTAGATGTGCCTTTTTCTCTCTCAGTTTTGACAGATCCTTGAACAGAGTTATTTAAAACCCTGTAAGCTGGCAGTAGAAATATTCCCAGTATTTATTTATGTAACAAATGCCTACTGAGCTGTGGTGCACTCCCTGCTGGGAACATGCACAGTGAACAGCAGTCCTTTCCTGCAGCTGCATCCCAGTGGAGGTAACCAGTTTAAACCAGGGACTGCCGGTCAGTCAGGTAGTGGCAGAGCTGTGAAGAAACCTAAAGCAGCATAAAGAGAGCAAACTCTTTGGGAAAGGGCCTTTCATCCCCTTGCGTTCTGCCTTTATTCATAAAATGCTCTGGGCTGTCTCAAATACTGTGTGGTATCACTTAAATTGCATAGAGACCAGCACCTCTGTGAGAGATGAACGGGCACAGCCACCAGTAAAACCTAAGGAGATCTGTGTTTTTGTTTATTTGCTCTCCTTTTTTTTTTTTTAAGTGAGGCAGTGGAAAAATTCTTTCAAACTTCTGTGTTTCTGTGACTCTATTAACATTTGTTCTTTCTGGTAACCCATAGTAATGTTTCCCATGCTTTATTTGAAGGCTCTTGAGATATGTCAACAGAGAAACTTTGTGGAAGAGACGGTTTATCTTCTGAGTAAGTACTTTTCACTCATTTTCGTTCCCATAAACTAAGAAATGGGGTGACAACGTGATATAAATTGTCTAGAAATTGACATAGGTTTTATACCAAAGCAACACAAAGGTTAAAACGTATTTTATATAAGAATTTAATACATGGAAAAGGAGACTTAAGAGCTCCATAGAGAAGGAAGAGTTATTTAATAAATGCTGGTGGGGTAACACTAGTATTGTGTAATAAACAAATGTATTGGCTTATATTTCCACCATCTTGATAGAAAATAAATAATGTTCATTTTCAAAAATCATACCCTAAATAATGGAGGGAATGAAATTGAATATCAGAGTTTTCAAAAGAGAGTTTTTAATGTGATACAGCTGTAGCTGTCGCTGGTCCTCTGGTTCCTCCTTCTACCTGTGTCATAGTCTTTGCACCATGTATACCAAGAAAAAGAACTTAGTACCTTTTAAAATTCCACCAAAACGAATGACTTGCATAAAAGCAATGTAGATTACTGAAGATTTCTTAAGGAAGCTCTATGCAGATATTTGTAGCCAAAACATGGCATTCATATTAGGTGTTCCTCCAACATCACTTCTCTTCCCTACACCAGCAGGGTTTTTCAACTTCACATCTTTCCCTCCTACAGCACTTGGCCTCATTGGCTTCTTTGGTCTCTGGAGCGAGAAATAATTTAGGTGCTCAACAGCACACCTAAAACTGTTCATCAGTTCTAGGGCCTACCTTCCTTAGGAGAAAGTGTTTTGGGACAGTGTTTTTATTACTTTTGTTCTTGGGGTTCTAATTGCAATCTGGAGTAGCTCATCAGTTTACCTCTTCCTGAGTGCCTCCCAAGAAATACTCTAGTAAATTTTTGTCAGAATGTCATATTGTCTTCGAAGCAGAACTTATAAGGAAAATGTAGTATCCTTTCTAAGTTTTAAAATCTTAAAAACCATACACACATTTTTCAAAAATGAAAGATTTTATGAAGACATAAACTGTGGGAATAATATTTGTAGGAAAAGCAAAATGCTATAGAAGGTACAACAAATGTAATATAATTTTATTTACAGGCCAGCTATTATCATTTGATAATGGCTCCCAAGAGTGAGAAGGATTCAAGATCCATTACTAGTTCCTGCTGTGGGCCAGGGCCCAGGGCCCAGGGATAAGGGTGATGCCCATAGCCAGGCAGTTGCTGTCCTTGCTCTGAGTAAAGCATTCCACATGTACTATATTGAAAACTCAAGGAAATTGTTATCAAAACCATTAAAATGCCAATAAATGAACAAAATGTATAAAGATAATCAAATAGAATCATAGTTGATAAATTCTTTTATTTCATGAGGGTTATTAAAAGGCTTTCCCATGAACTTGGAAGAGAAGGAAAATGAGGTAGACCTCTGATCACTGAGTCTGCAGTTGGCACACACTGTAACAGAAGAGCAATATGCAAAGCTACCTAAGAGACAGACGAACTCCAAGGCCTTTATTTATAATTATTTTTTTAATTTATTTAATTTTTAAATTTTTAATTATATTTATTGGGGTGACATTGGTTAATAAAATAATATAGGTTTCAGGTCCGTGATTCTACAGTACATCATCTACAGACTGTATTGTGTGTTCACCACCCCAAGTCATGTTTCCATCCATCACCATTTATTCCCACTTTACCTTCTGCTTCCCCCCTCGACCCCCTTTTCCATGCCTTCACCGTTTTTTCGCCCAGCCTTTTAAAAGGCTTAATTTTATCTGGGTGTGAAGCCATTCAAACGAAATACAGGCCTGTGAGAAGGAAGTCAGCATCTGACATGCCTGGGTTCGGATTCCAGATCTACTGTTTAGTAACAAGTTACTACCATTTCTGTGTGCTCTTCTATAAAATAGAAATATTGGTATAACATACCTCATAGGATTTTAATGATGTGTGAAGCACTTAAATGAGGACTCAGCACAAAGAACACACACAATAAATAGCAGACATTTATTTTACCATGTTATGCTGATGTCACATAAGAAAACATGCTTTTGTCTTAGCTTTTAAATTATGTAAACAAATTTAAGAGGTTATGCTGTTTCTTTAACAATACTTTATTAAAATGTCCTAAATGAAGTATTTCTCACATCTTTGCCAGGCCGAATGGGTAATAGCCGAAGTGCCCTGAAGATGATCATGGAGGAATTACATGATGTTGATAAAGCAATTGAATTTGCCAAGGAGCAAGACGATGGAGAGCTCTGGGAAGATCTGATTTTATACTCCATCGACAAACCACGTAAGCAGAAAAACCACCTGTTGTCATAACTTTTTTCTCTTAATATAGATGGTTATGTCTAGAGTAAGAATTATCTCAAGACACATTGAGTTAAAAATATGGTCAGGTATCTATAATAAAAGCAGGCCACGCACATTGTAACATTTTGTAATACTACTCCTGTGCAGGGGATTCCCTAGTCCTGGAGCCCTATCACTTTGTGTTACCTGACTATGATAAAGAACAAATGGTTAACCTGATATTGTATCCCCATGAAGCATATTTTTACCTCCTGCACCAGGAATATATTTGTTGGGCCTCTGCTTGACCATTGCATTGGGTCTCCCATTTTGGAAAGAAACAAAAGTAGTCACTTAACAGTAACCCAAGTTCTCTTTTGAAGAAAAAAGAAATGATTCAGAGTCTAACAGTAGTGGTTTTAAAATTTTCCCCCTTCTCTTTTTTTATTTTTTGGTAAGAAGGCTGATGTGTTTCAAAATTTTCAAATTCTAGAAATTGCTGTATGATTGTCTTTTTAATAAAGAGGTATAAGAGGATAATGTTAGTGTGACAAAGTTATAGTTTAATGATCTTAAGGGGAATAAAGTGGGTGTAATGTTAATACATCGTGAACTGTCTGGCTTGGGTTTGAATCTGGGCTTGCAACTTGCTAACTGTGTGATCCTGGATAGATTAGTTAACCACCCCATTTTTCATTTCTATAAAATGGAGACAAATAACATTCCCACCTTGCAGATATCTGAGCCATAGTAAGTTCTCAGTAAATATTAATTACAGCCCTTTAACATTGCAAATGGTGTTCTGAAGTAATCATTCATGCTTGTTTTAAATTCTTTAAATTTAGCTTCTCTTTTATGTCATGAGGAAAGTAAAGGAGGACTAGTTCTTGAGAGAAATTTAAATTTGAAGGAAATAGTTTTAACTTTGAGTTACTTTTGGCTTAAAGTTGTGTTATGTACATTGCTTATCTGTTGTATTTTGTGGTTTTTTGTAGCATTTATTACTGGCTTGTTAAACAACATTGGCACACATGTCGACCCAATTCTACTGATTCACCGTATCAAGGAAGGAATGGAGATTCCCAATTTGAGAGATTCCTTGGTTAAAATTCTTCAAGACTACAATTTGCAAGTAAGTATCATTTCTTGGAGAAATATGCTGAGTGAGTTGACTGACTACTAGATAAACATTTCTAGGTTTATTTTAGGTATCAGTCAAATCATTGATTTGATACTTATATTTTATGTAGGCCCAGATATTTGGAAACTGTTCAAATAGAGAAACTAGAAATATCACCATTTAAGGAAACCATCTGATTCTTAACCATCCCCAAGTTTTATCTTATTGATGAGCAGGCATTCTTACATTTGTGTGGTAAATATAGCTGGCACTGCGGAGGGAGTAGTTACCATGGCCATTAGATCAGACCACCCAAACCATTTTTGAGTAGAATGAGTATTATGCCCATTTGAGAGAATAAAAATTTTTTTTTCAAATAGTTTGATAATTCCCTTGAAGCTACTCAGTAACCTGTTGCCTGAATATGGTAAAATACAGGATTTTATTTAACTTTTTGTCTGTTTCCAAGACGAGTACAAATTTTTTATCTCTAATAATTTACAATGTGCAATAAGAGCATTGGAACCCACTGCTTTCATATAAGTTGTTATGGTAATTACATGGCATCCTAATCTTTTCTTTAAAAGGACTGTAACATTATTTTTTAAGATGCTGGTCGTTTCCATAGAACCATTTCAAGCATATTTGTTTAAGAGTTCAGACTATTCTTTGCCTAATTTATTTGAAAATGAGTTTTTGCTATAATATGGGTAAAATAGCTTTCCTGGAAGCATGCAGATTTTTTCAGGTAGAGCCAAAAGATAGGGTTTTGGGAAGAGAAGTGGTTACTGGTCTAAGTCAGGAGAGGAGGGGACCGTAAGGAGGGTCCATGGGGTCCGCAGTCACCACGGAGGGTGTGAGTGGGGCTGCCTGCTGAACCCGGGTGGTGGTCCGAGGTAAGAGGTGGGGTGAGAAGAAGAAATTGAGGAAGATTGTTGGCACAGTAGAGATGTTAGAGATGTAAAGGAGTGACAGGGCTGGAGGGACAAGAGCTTGTGGCCGGAGAGTGGAATATGGTCACGTTAAAGTTTTGGAGTCATTGTGAACATGTTCAAAAAGTGGGATGAAGGTGAAGGTCATTGGAGGAACTCGTGGAGAAGCGGTGGGGGCACATGAGTCATCCAAATGGGCGCTGAGGAAGGGGAGCGGGGGCTGTAAGCCAGGCCCCAGCATCCTCAGTGAATGGGGAGCGTAGCCGCGGAGCCCGCAGGTTACCGTGGTGTTACCGGGTAACAGAATTTTAAAGGAGAAGAGGTTTCCAGAAGGCAGGATGTAAGAGAACAAGGAGGCTTCACTCAGGAGAGCTTATGGGAAATTAGGGTCCTGGGAGAGACATGGGTTAAGGCAAAGAGGTAGAGGGGCCAACTTTGCAAAATGCTCCAAAATATGCAGCTATTTATTTAGTGGAATGTAGAGGTTTTCAGCTGACCCAGGCAATGGAGGTGAGAGGGGGAATGAGAAAGTCAAGGAGAGAAAAAGTAACTCAGCAGAGGGTCATGAGTGAGGAGAGGTGGTGGCAAGAGGAGCTTGCACTGTGCACTGCCCAGGGGACGCAAGAAGAGAGATCCAGGCAGGAAACAAGTCCCTAGTTCGGAGGCTTGGAATTGGCCTTTAGGTGAAATGGTTTCAAAGTCCAGCCTTATAAAGCTCTGGGTAAGAGCGAACTTGGTGATGGTCTGTACTTCACCGGCTCTTAACTACCCCTGAGTGTGTCAGGATCTGCTCAGTTTAATCCAGATTTGTGAAGAAGTCATTTAGGTGTCTCTGAAGAGCTCTACCCTGAGGAAGGTGATGAAATATTTACCCCTTCTAGCCTCCAGCTGTAGAGCATGAAGCCTAGCCTGTGGGTTGAGAAATGTGTTGCTTTTTCCCCAGCCTCTACAGTGCCTACAGGAATGCCTCATAGATCCCTCTTACTGGGCTCTTAATCTAGAGAACCAAGGTCATGGACACCACTGGGTCTCACTGCTCATTCATTTTTTTAATAAATAAATTTGCATAGTTCTGAGTCAGCGGGAATAAAAATAAAATTATTAAATGCAAAATGAATTCCATATAAAAAATTACCCACTATAGCAGCTGTTAACCCAACATTTTATCCTCTTAATTATATTCTAAAATGTTCTAAGAGCTTCTTCTGAAGATTCTCTGGAACAAAAGGGGAAGGGACCCTCAGGGAAGGTGGCAGAGCCTCTGGGAGTCTGCTGGAGCTCCGATGTCTTATTGGAAGCTACAGAGAGCAAATGCTGTACTCAGGCAGATTCGAAGAATTCCAAGGGGGTACTTCCTCTTAGATATGAAGAATGAGTTTAGGTTATTTTTTTTTCATGGAAAAGGCTATGGTTTTATATTAACAACTATTTCTTTCTCTAGGCAACCTATTTAGGGATCACCATAAAAATAACAAATCTATTTATAGAACATTTTGAAGTTTCCATAAAGATTTTATATACATGTTTTACTTTGATTCTGTCTAGTCATTTGTTTCATAAAACTATAGTTGATTTTCACATGTTTTGACAAGATAAAAAATTGCCAACCCTGTTAATTTTCCAAAAATTAGGGGAAAATTTTGTAGCTCCTTGAATGTACAAGAACCTGGAACATTCTTCGTATGGGACGGGGAGGCAAGACCAGAAGGGGTAATGACCCTGGGGAATATTAAGACCCATTCAGTAAATATAGGAACCCATGGTCAAGTGTTTAAGGCCATCACAGGGCTTCGCAGAATCTTTTTTTCTAATATGCCTGGGAATCTCTAAGGGGTGGATTTACAATAGAATATGCTGCATTTTAAAACTTACTTGACCACGGAAAATGCTTTGAGAGATCATTAATTTGTAAATCACTAATTGGAAAGAGAAAGGGTAGAAAAAGTTATGGGAAAAAGTTTTCAATGAGCATGTCTTCTAGTTTTAAAATCTCATGTTTTCTAAAATTAAACAACTTACCTCAACTAAAGTTTAGCATTAGGCATGTTAGATGTTGATAATATCCTTAAAGTTAAGGAAATAATATAATCAACCACATTATTAATGTTTAAGTTTTTTTAATGTATTTAACTTGTTATGGTTTTATACCTTCTTACACTGTTAGTATAATCATTCAACAAATTTTAAAGGCTTAATGAAGTCAGTAAGATAAAAGTAGCCCTTATCATACTTCATAAACTCAAAATGGATCTAGGCCTGATTCCAGGGACAAATAGCATTTAATTTGATATAAATTATTTACAAAACAATATGGTATAAATGATATTTCCAAATTATGGCCACAATTTCCAAATTATTTTTATGGTGTAAATTTTTATATTTTAAAAACATATTTATTTTACTTAGCATTTATATCCATCTCTTTTTTTCTTTTTTGCCTTAAACATCTTTGTTCTGAAACACTTCTCTTTTGATAGACTTATTTGCCAGTCATTTCATCCTCATTGTGGTCGTTGAGGAGCTGTCATCTTCATTTTACAAATGAAAAGACTGAATTCAACAAGGATAAATGCCTTGCCAGTCTGGGAAACTGATGAACTAGGTTTGAACCAAGATTCTCTGATTAAATCTTGTGTATTTCTCACTGGCTGTTGCATTGGTCTCTAAAGAGGCATTTATTGTCCTGGCCAGTTACAACAGAGAAATATCCAGAACTGGCATGGAAAATGAACAGGGGGCCTGTTATCTTTCAAAAGCAGTGGATGGGATGCTTGCAGACCTGAACTCTGGTCCTGGCTTTGCCGCTAACAAGCCTGTTGCCCTTGAGGAGGGCGCATAAACTGGCTGGATCTTGGTTTCCCATTAGATTAAATCAATGTTTGTCAGACCTGGCTGGACACCAGAATTATCTGAATTCTTTTTTAAATTACCTAGATTCAGGTACCATCCCAGATCTGCTGGGTTAGAATTTCTTGGGGACAGTTAGGGACTATGTCCTTAAATTACCTTGGTGAAGTACACATTCGGCCTGTCCCTGAGATACTGTGCATTGACATTTATGGACCTCAGGACTAGATGATCTCTAAGATATCTTTTGTCTCTCAAGTTCTTAACAGAGCCATTTCATAAACACACCTTGATAGAGTGAATGTTAATCTCAGTGTAAATCATTCATAGTACCTTTTTGGAGTCTGTAACAAAGTAGCTTAGATTTTTAGGTGTAATTTTTTTTTCCTCCTTAAAATCCAGGCCCTTAGGCTTTATTTTTCATGTACAAGTGTGTGTATAATTTATGTATAAATGTATTCATAGATCTGTTTTTGTAGCTGGTTCCCTTTAAGCATTGACTGTACACAGTGGTGATAAAAAGTGAACACCCAGTGGGGCAGCCTCTGTCAGAAGCAGCGCTGCGTCCCTGCCACCGCCGAAGCTGGGTAAACGTGCACAGTAAGCCGCGGTTCTCACTGCCGCTGTGAGTCCTGTGGTCGGGGGACGGAATGCAGGTTTCTCAGGAACACTGAGGAATCTGGACACCGTGGAAGTGTAATGCTTTAAAATGATATATGCTTGTTTATAAATACTTTTATTTAGGTATTCGAGTGCATGCTGTATCAGATAAGGTGCCGGGTATTAACAGGGCTTCCACGTAATGTCTCATAGACCTGGCGATGGGTAGGGTGCAGCCCTTGCTTGAGTGGCACGTGATTTAAATTAATATTTCTTGGAGAACTAAAAAATTTTAACACTTGCGTTTTGTTAAACTTCACACACACATACATAGAGGTAAACTGACACCAGATGTTTCCATGACTATCAGTTATTTTCTCATATTTACATTTGCTATGAGCCCCATATCTCTTTATCATTTTTCAAATTTTCTACTTTGAAATTAAAGAAAAATGAATTAAGAGGAAATAGTGGCTTCTTTTTTACCTATCCTTTTTGGTGGAACACATTGGTTTCTTTTGACTCATCATTTTTAAATTTATAAACCCTGAAATAAACTTTTAAAATAACATGGATTTTTTTCCTCTCAAATTATTGCAGGTTGACCACATCACAGCTTTTATGTGACATAAGTGGCCTGTGACAAGCAACTATAAGGTTCTTTAATCAGTTTGGTACATGCATACTTTGTGCTATTGTAATTGAAATATGATTGTTTTTATAATATTGTTCTTTAACATGAGACCTTAGAGTCTTTCTAGCTTTTTCTTCTTGTTTCTCTCCACTTCTTCCTCTTTGATACTAATCCCAACAAACAAGAAAAAAGGAAAGCTTTTTCAGGTAGAATTAGAATCCCATAGTATTGTGGCCTAAATAATAGATTAGAAATTAAGTAAAATGGTTTCTCAGTCTAATTCTGGTATCCTATTGGATGCTTGTAAAACCAGGTAACTGTCTGACATTTGCAGTTCTTATTATAAGCACTGTAGTAGAAATAAGTCAATGTCAACAAAAAGATCAACATTCAAAGAATCTTTTAAAATAAAAACTCCAGAGACTTGGCAATTTTTATGGCATTTTCCCGTAGCAGCTGTTTCTGATGATCCATAATAACCTCACTGATGCTCAGTTCTTTTACTGCTTTATTGAATACCCATGAATTTGCTGCTTTGCTTTTGGTTGGGGTTATTATCAATGATGAACTATGGAGAAATAAGTAAATAGGGAGAATCTAGAGCTTATGTTCATTTTCAGTAGCTATCTTATAATACACTCTTATTTAAATTTCCAATAGAACAAGGTATGCTTGTAACAAATTGATTGTAGAAGCTACAACTGGTTTTCTTGAAAATGATAAAGACAAAGGATAAAGGTAATATTAATAAAACATTGAATTTAGAAAAACTTAGAATATGAAGGGGAACATTATTAAGAATACGGAAGTGGTAGAGAGAAGTTGGCCCATCAATTTGAATAATATTGAAAAAATAAGGGAAAGCCCCATAAGGGAAATACATATCTGAAAGATAATAATTGTACTTCGTGAGAAATGCCTCGCACTGTGGTTTGAGATGAAAACTAATGCCGTTGTGAAGTTTAGGAGGGAAAAGATCAGACAGTGGTTTACTTACCATGGTAAACTCTAATATGAGATGTAGATTACAAAGCAATATTTAATAATGGTGTTGTCTCATTTACCAGGTGGAGACATTTTATAGATGACACAATAAAGGAGATTCAATTTCTGATTTTAATGTCTGAAAGCAATATGAGAAGCTGTCCTACACAGAGAATAAAATAGGAAACAAAGATTTTGCTGAGCAGAAAATGACTTGATCTTAGAGAGGCCAAAAGGCATCCTTTGGAGAACAGAGAGTATATTTAGAGGAGACAGGTCATATATCCTTAAAACTTCTTCTAAGCCTAACTTTTGTAGCCTAAAATATTCTGAAAATATCATAAAGTGTATGTATTTGTAAATTCCATAATGTGTGAGAAAAAGATATGGGGAAACAACCAACATAACAATCAGTCAATCAGGAATAACCCCTGAACATAGCTGGAGAGAAGCCTTAAACTAAGAACAGACAGAGTAAACGCTTTCACCACAACAAAACTGGTAGGGAATGTAGAAGAAGCACGAGAGGACTGGCTGGGCTCCCATGCGTGGTAGCTGAAGTTCCAGAAGGACATTTCAGTGGCCGGCGGGTGCCCTATAAGAAGTATGGGGTCTAAACCCCAAACTGCGTGTGACAGCCTACAGCACCAGAGCCAGAAGGGAACCCAGATAACATCCAACTGTGAAAAGCATCAGGGTTTCTGTCTGCCCAGGAGAGATGACCGGAGACGCAGAGAGCCTCTTAAAGAACCAATGCACAAGATTTCTTTTGCAGCCACTTACCTTGGGCTCCAACAGAGGGACGGCAGAGTGGTCTAGACACACTTGAGAAGAGATAGGGTTGGTGGCTCTGGGGGGAGAACTGCAGGAACAGCCTCTAGGATCCCTGTGCTGAGTCATTCCCCGTACTACAGGAGCCGTCTCTCTCAGGCAGAGCGCTCCCCTACAGATGGCATCAGCCTGAGGGGAAGCACTACCCTGTCCATAGAAATTACTCTGCCCCACCCTTGGTGCTTAGCCTTGGCTGCGATTACAGCTGGAGGCTATACCACGGATTCGTTTAGCAACTAAGGCACAGCTCTGAGATTTCACCTGACCCTCCTTCCCAGGACCCAGAGCTGGCAAAAACTGGCATTAGTGTGCAGCCTGGTTCTTTCAACACACAAACAGGCCCAAGAGACAGAGCAACACACTATGAATCGCTGATATCTCTAAACAGGTTGAGCATGGCCAGTCACAGCAGTATCTGACAAAGGCCTACACCAGAGTCTTTGCAGATCTGTCTAATACATACAGATACAAATAAGCAGCCAAAATGGGAAGACAAAGAAACAGACCCCAAATGAAAGAATAAGAGAATTCTGCAGAAAAAGAACTAGATGAAATGGAGGCAAGCAATTTATCAGAGAATTTAGAGTAATAATAAAAAGGATACTCAACAATGTGAAAAAATAAAACAAAACATAGAAGCCATTAAAAAGGACCAGTCAGAAATAATGCAATATCTGAAATAAATAATACACTGGAAAGAATAAACAGTAAGTTACATGAAGCAGACTTCATGAAGAGGACTGAGTCAGTAATTTGGGAGACAAGGTAGGAAAAAAACACCCAGGGAGAGCAACAAAAAGAAAAATGAATTTTGAAAAAGGAGGAGAGTTTAAGAAACATTTTGGACAACATGAAGCATAACAACATCCATATCATGGGAACACCAGAGGGAGAAGAGAGTGAGCGAGAGATCAAGAACTTATTTGAAGAAATAATGACCAAAAACTTCCCTAACCTGGTGAAGGAAAAGGGACATGTAAATACAAGAAGCTCATACAGTCCCACACTAGTTAGATCCAAAGAGGCCTAAACTGAGACACATCATAATTAAAATGACAAGGCTTAAAGACAAGGAGTAACCCTAAAAGCCGCAAGACAAAAGCAGTTAGTTACTTACAAGGGAGCACCAATTAGACTGTCATCTTATTTCTCAACAGAAACATTTCAGGCCAGAAGGGAGTGGTGTGAAATATTCAAGGTGATGAAAAGCAAAGACCTACCACCAAGGCTACTTTACCCAGCAAGGCTATTATTTAAAATCAAAGGAGAAACAAAGTGCTTCCCAGAAAAGAAAAAGCTAAAGGAGTTTGTTAACACTAAACCAGCACTGCAACAAATGCTAAAAGGCTTGCTTTAAGGAGAAGGAGAAGAAGGAAATAGTCTAATAAAAAATGGTACTAAATATGTATCTATCAATAATCACATTAAATGTAAATGGCTTAAATGCTCCAACCAAAGACAGGATAGCTGAATGGATAAGAAAATAAGATCCACATATATATGCTGCCTCCAAGAAACCCATCTCAATTCCAGAGATACGCACAGAATAAAAGTAAAGGGTTGGGAAAAGATATTTCATGCAAATGGAATTGGGGTAAAAGCCAGGAGAGCAGTACTTATATCCAACAAAATAAACTTTAAAACCAAGGCTATGGTAAGAGACAAAGAAGGGCATGACATAATGATAAAGGGAGCAATCCAAAAACAGGATATAACCCAAGTAAACATTTATGCACCCAAAATAGGGGCACCTAAAATGTGAAGCAAATCTTGGTGGACATAAAGGGAAATATTGACAGATACACAGTCATAGTCGTGGATTTTAACACTGCATTAACTTAAATGGATAGATCTTCCAGACAGAAAATCAACAAAGAGACAGCGGCCTTAAACAACACCCTAGAATCAGGGGTATCCAATCTTCAATCCATGGGCTGCATGCAGCCCAGTGTGGCTAAAAATCATAAATTTACTTAAAACATAAGTTTTTTTGTGATTACATGTTGCTATATGTTTAACGTGTGGCATAAGACAACTCTTCCAGTATGGCACAGAGATGCCTGAAGGTTGGACACTCCTGCTGAGATCAAATGGATTTCACTGATATCTTTAGAGCATTTCACCCCAAAGCAGCAGAATATATATACATTTCAAGTGCACATGGAATGTTTTCTAGGATGGCCCACATGTTAGGATATAAGCAAGTCTCAGTAAATTTAAGATTGAAATAATATCAAGCATCTTCTCTGAGCACAATGCCATGAATCCAGAAATCACTCATAGGAACAACACTGATAATCACACAAAGACATGGAAGCTAAATATTATACTATTAAACAGTGAATGTGATAACAGTGAGATCAAGGAAGCAATTAAGCACCAGCTGGTGTAGCTCAGTGGATTGTGCGTTGGCCTGCAAACCATAGGGTCACTGGTTCGATCCCCCAGTCAGGGCAAACACCTGGGTTGCAGGCCAGGTCCCCAGTAGGGTGCACATGAGAGGCAACCGCACATTGGTATTTCTTTCCCTCTCTTTCTTCCTCCCCCTCTGTCTAAAAATAAAAATAAATAAAATCTTTTTTTTTAAAAGGAAGCAATTAAAAGATATCTTGAAACAAATGAAAATGAGGAAACAACAATCCAAATGCTGTGGGACACGGAAAGCATTCTAAGAGGGAAATTCATAGCATTACAGGCCTATCTCAGAAAACAAGAAAAAGTTCAAATAAACTAACTTCACATTTATAGAAACTGTAGAAAGAACAAACAAAGTCTAAAGTGCATAAGAAGGAAAGAGATAATAAAGATCATAGCAGAAATAAATGAAGTAGAGTCTAAAAATAAAATATCTAAAAGACCAATGAAACCGAGAAGATTATTTGAAAAAATAAACAAAATTGACTAACCTTTAAGCAGACTCATAAAGAAAAGAAGAGAAAGGGCCCTATAAATAAAATCAGAAATGAAAGAGGAGAATTAACAATTGACACCAGAGAAATACAAAGGATTGTAAGAAAATATGAACAGCTGTATGCCAACAAACTGGACAACCTGGATAAAATGGATAAATTCCTAGAAACATACAGTCTTCCGAAACTAAGGAAGAATCAGAGAATCTGAATAGACAAGTTACACCTAGTGAAATTGAAGCAGTAATCTATAAGCTCCCAGCACACAAAAGCCTTGGACCAGATGGCTTCACAGGTGAATTTTACCAAACATCCTGAGAACTAACAGCTCTCCTCAAACTATTTCATAAAATTCAAGAGGAGAGAAGGCTCCCATACTCATTTTATAAGGCCTGCATAATCCTAATTCCAAAACCAGGTAAAGACACTACAAAGAAAGAAAAGTATAGGCCAGTATCTCTGATGAACGTAGACACTAAAATCCTCAACAAAATAGTAGTGAGCCAAATACAGCAATGCATCAAAAAGATCATACACCAAGATCAAGTGGATTTATTCCGGGAATGCAAGCTCGGTACAGCATTCACAAATCAGTGACTGCGATTCATGACATGAACAAAGTGGTTAAAAACCACATGATCATATCAATAGATGCAAAACAAGCATCTGATAAAATCCAACATCCATTTATGATAGCAACTCTTGGCAAAGTGGGTTTAGAGGGAACATACCTGAACAAAATAAGGCCATATATGACAAAGCCACTGCCAGCATCATACTCAACAGGTAAAAACTACAAACGTTTTCCTGAAAATCAGGAACAAGACAGGGATATCCACTTTCACCTCTCATATACGACATAGTACTGGAAGGCTTAGCCACAACATTCAGACAAGAAGAAATAAAAGGCATCCAAACTGGAAAAGAAAAAGTAAAACTGTTCTTTCCAGATGACATGATACTGTACCCAAAGATTCCATCAAGAAACTACTAGAGCTGATAGATAAATTCAGCAAAGTAGCAGGATACAAAATTAATATCCAGAAATCAGTTGCATTTTTATATGCCAATAATGAAGCATCAGGGAAATTTAAGGAAACAATCCCATTCAAAATTGCTACAAAATGAATAAAACAGCTAGGAATAAACCTAACGAAGGATGTAAAAGACCTGCACTCAGAAAATTAAGACGCTGAAGAAAGAATTTGAAGAAGATACAAATAAGTGGAGCACTTGCCATTTTCATTGATGGGAAGAATTAACATCATTAAATGCCCTTAGTACCCAAAGCAATCTATAGATTCAACACAGTTCCTATCAAGATTCTAATGACATATTTCACAGATCTAGAACAAATATTTCAAAAATTTATATGGAACCACAAAAGGCCCCACATAGCAACAGTGATCCTGAGAGAAAAAAACCAAGTTGGAGGAACCACACTACCTTCACTCAAACTATACTGCAAGGCCATAGTAATCAAAACAGAATGGTACTGGCATAAAAACAGACATATAGATGAATGGAACAGAATATATAGCCCAGAAATAAACTCACACCTTTATAGTCATTTAATATTCAAAAGAAGAAGCAAGTACATACAATGGGCTAAAAATAGTTTATTCAATAAATGGTGTTGGGAAAATTGGACAGATATGTGCGGAAAAATGAAACTGGATCACCTTCTTACACCACACATAAGAATAATTCAAAATGGATCATCAACTTCAGTGTTAGACCCAAAACCATAAAAATCATAGAAGAAAGCATATAGCAGCATAATATTGGACATTCCTCATAGCAATATTTTATCAGATATATCTCCCCAGGCAAGGGAAACAAAAGAAAAAAATAAAAGGGACCACTTCAAACTAAAAAGTTTTTGCACAGCAAAGTAAATCATCAACAAAATAAAGACAACCCACACAATGGGAGAACATACTCGCCAATACATCTAAGGGGTAAATATCCAAAATTTATAGAAAACTTACAAAACTCAACACCAAAAAAATAAACAACCCAATTTAAAAATGGGCAAAGGACCTGAATAGTCTGTTCTCCAAAGAGGACATACAGATGGCCAGTAGACATATGGAAAGATGCTCATCGTCATTAATCATCAGAGAGATGCAAATTAAAACACAGTGAGATATCAGCTCACACCTGTCAGAATGACTATCATCAATAAATCAACAAACAACAAGTGCTGGCAAGGATGTGGAGAATAGGGAACCTTTGTGCACTTTTGGTGGGAATGCAGACTGGTGCAGCCACTGTGGAATGCAGAATGAAGATTCCTCAAGAAATTAAAAATGGATCTACCTTTTGACCCAGCGATCCCACTTCTGGGAATATATCAGAAGAAATTCAAAACACTAATTTGAAAGAATATAAGCACGCCTATGTTCATTGCAGTGTTATTTATAATCGCCGAGATATGGAAGCAGCCCAAGTGTCCATCAATAGATGAGTGGATAAAACAAGTATGGAACATTTACAAAATGGAATACTATTTGGCCATAAAAAAGAAAAAATTTTTACCTGTTGTGACAATATAGATGGACCTACAGAACATTATATTAAGTGAAATAAGCCAGTCAGAAAAAGACAAATAACATATGATTTCACTCATGTGGAATCTATCCAACAAACTGAACTAATGAGGAAGATGGGCACAGACTCATAGATGGAGAGCAGGATGACAGCTAGTGTGGGTAGGAGGTAGGAGGTGGAGGGATTGAGGAAAAAAGAAAATGGACTCATGGACATGGACAACAGTGTTGTGATTGCTAGGGGAGGGGAGTGCAAGGGGTCCAAAAGACAATGGGAAAAAAATACAATAAAGATTAAATTTTAAAATAAGCATCAAAAAGAGTCCTTGTAGACCCATTTAAATTTTTAACATCTAAATTCAGTAAGGGCTCAAAGCATTTGATCAAATGTCAAGGTCAATGATAAATACTAAGGTTCTAAGAATTCAAGTACAGTAGATTTAAAAGGATTAAATATAGATGTAATCTGTGCTGGTATTTGCTTAGCATGGTCAAGAGTATATAAACTAGAAATTTATGTTTCTCAACCAGAGATGATTTAGATTTCTGGATATATGATAGACTAAACTGAGCACTCTCTTTATGTTAACTAGAATATTAAAAAGAATTCATTTTTAACTCATAGTTCATCTCCAAAAGAGATAGGAACAAGTACCTGGAGATACTGAGAGCAGATCCAAAGTGGAAGGGAATGTTGTTGTTATGGTTGTCCTCTAGAGTAGCAGAAACCCTTTCTAGATTACGGGCTTCTTATACTTACATGGGAGCGAGAGAAATAGCCATCGGCCCACCTAAAGTGAGGAACTAAAATCAAATACCTTGTACAGAGTCTGAGTCTCAAGCCATATTTAATAACTACCCTCTGGTTCTGTAAATTGTTAATGAACCAGCCATCTCCTCAAAGGTTAACGAGGGAGAGAAGGTTGGGAAAAACAATAGGTTACCCATAAGAAATTGGAGGATCTGAATTTATGCTATCCTGCTTGTGAAAACTCCTCCAGAACCATTGAAATCCCTTGAGACTTCAAAAAGAGCAAAAGTGAAACTACCCAGAACAGTGTTTCCTTAGCTAGGACACACAGGACTCTCCATTGATAATGAGCTTACCATAAAAAGAATTACAAAGTATATCATGAATGGCAGTCAGGGGATACTGTGCCCAAAAGAATAAAAACGTTACAACACTCTTAATATTTCCAGTAACTGAAAATAATAGGTTAATCTCAAAGGCGTCATTAATATTCCATTTAAAATAAAGACATGAAAGGAAAAGTAGATACCACAATATAAAAGAGAACAATGTAATAGAAAATAGGAATAGTTGAAAAAAAAACTAAATAGAAATTGTGTGAGTGTATTCATTTAAATTATCAACTTGTTGGACAAGGCAAATAGTAGATTAGATACAGCTGAAAGGAAGAATTAAATAACTGGGAGAAGGATCTGATGAAATCATTTAGCATGTAGCACAAATTAAGAGATAGAAAATATAAAAGAGCTGTTAATAGAGATGTGGATGTAAGAATGAAAATGTCCTCACCAAAATTACAAAGGAAAGCATCAAAGGATTAATAAATTAGGAAAACCTCTAACAAAGTTGATCGAGAAAAAGAAAAAATGAAACAAATAACAGAAACAAGGGAGAATAGTACTACAGATACAGATGAGATTTTAAAACAAAGTAAATGCTACATTTTATATCAATATATTGTATCCAATAAATAATTTTCCAGGAAATATATGTCACTAAAATTTACTTAAGAGCAAATAAAATAGACCTATAGTCTTTAAATAAATCAGTAGTCAAAACGTAGCCACAATAAAAGCATCATTCTACAGACAACTTTAAAGATAATCTTCACCATACTTATAAACACAGACAACTCTTATTTTACATAAATTCTTTCAAAGAACAGAATGGAAAAACTCAGTTCCTCACGGGATGCTAAGTCTAATCTTATGAGCATCCCATGAAGGCACTATGAAACAATTATAGCCCTATCTCTATTTTAACACAAAAATTTTTAATGCAAAAATTCTATATAAATCATTAAACTGAGTCAAACCATATATTTAATTACTAAGAGTAGATACATGTTATCAGTTCCCTCCAAAGTAATCATCTATATATTCAGTAAAATTCTAGTCATTTTGCCGAAAGACCTTTTCATGGCTTTAAATTATACATAAAAAGTAAAGGGCTAAGATTATCCAAGAAGAAAGGAGGGCAGATTTATCAGATATCAAAGCTTAATGTGTGGAAATGTAAAATGGTATAACTGCTTTGGAAAACTGTTTGACAGTTACTTAAAAAATTAAATATACACCTACTCCATTACTAGCAATTTCACTGCTATTTACCCAAGAGGTGAAAAGCAGACCCACAGAAGATCTGTTTAAGAATGTTTTTTGCAGCTTTATTGTTAATAGCGCTACACTGGAAACAGCCTAAACATCCATCGACAGAATAATGTACCTCCAGATTGCTGCCTTTTGTTCACAAAGTGGATGCTGTATCTCCCGGCCTCATGTCCATATTCCAGGCAGGAAGATGTAAGAAGGAAAGGGATTTTTCCTGATGAGGCTTTCCTTTTTTTGTGGGAGGAGACGTCTCCCCAGGCTCTGTTTACCTCATTGACCAGATCTATATCACATGAGCCTCAGCCCACTGCAGGTTTTATCGATAGTTGGACACACTAAACAATGTTGGAGTTGTGTTTGTAAGGAAGGTGGAGGCAAGAAAGTGTCAAAACATTAACTATGTTCTGAAATACTTTATTTTCTGAAATGAACAGATCTGAAGTACATAGCAAAGTATTAACAGATTTTTTTCAACTTAGGTGGTAGAGACTTAGTATATTTTATTTTATCCTGTATGTCTGAAATATCTCATATTTTAAAAACAAAAATAGCACAAAGTAATGGAACAGACTACGCAGAATGTGAGTAGCAGTGATTTGATGCTGTTACGGTCATTAGGAACCTGGATGACAGAAGATAGTGCATAAGCCCTAAGTGTGTGAATAACATTAAGTTTGCAAGGATAGAAAGGTGGAAGGTGAGACTCCATAGTGGGGAAGGTCAGCCGGGCAAGATGACCTTAGAAAATGGACGTAGTTGGAAATCATGAGTGTGAAGGTCAGAAGGGGCTGAAGACCACCGCCTTAAGCAAAATGCTACTGCATCCGCATTTCACTAATTAGTGTCTTACTAAATGCATTCATGGGAAATACCAAGTATGAGCTTTTGAGTGTAAAGTCAGTGTCAGCAACTGATTTCATGAGTCACTGATATAGTTGCTATTAGGAATCCATTATGTTGATTAACATAATGCCTTGTCATATGTCTGGTATTGAAAAACAATACCTGTGTAATAGTGCAGTATTCTTGTACAGTGTTTCACTACCTCTGATTGCCTTCAGATTACTACAGATGCTATAGAATAAATGCTTCTTTCCTACAGGTGATAGTGTCTTTTTATATACACCTGCTTGGCATCATGTAAATGAAGTTAAAAGGTTTTTATGTTTTTCTGATTTGAAGCGTTGGTGGGTTTTGATCAAATGAAGTAGAAAGTAACATATTCAGCTGTATTTGTGTATTTTCTTTTTTCCTGGCTGTGTGCCTCTTAATAATAAAGTTTTCCCTAGAAAATACGTTATGCAGGCAGAGAGATTGTACCTTTTTAGAAATTGTAAACCTAGTGAAAAAATGGTTCCTTCTTAGTTTGCATTTTTTGCTGTTTCTTTTTTAAGTTTGCATATACTGTGGCTTTTCCAAGGGTGTCCAACCTTTTGGTGTCTCTGGGCCACACTGGAAGAAGAAAAATTGTTTTGGGCCACACATTAAATACATTGTGGCACGGAATCACAAAAATATCTCATAATGTTTTAAGCAAATTTACGATTTTGTGTTGGGCCGCACTCACAGCCATCCTGGGCTGCATGCAGCCCGCAGGCCACAGGTTGGACGCCCCTGTTTCATACAGTAGACCTAACACACCCACTGAGGCTCAGAGCTAGCTCTTTTGGAAACATTTCACCAAAGAGACTGTGATCGAGACTATTTTTCTTAAATTTTTATTTTGGTATCAGGCTGAGGAGCTTTATATTGTTTGTTTATAGATTTTATTGAAGTTTACTGACATGAATATTTCCTAGATATCTTACTGTATTTGTTATTTTTTCTTCTTCCTGTATGCTTTAATGATGTCAGTTTTAATATCTGTTTTAAAATGAACCAGAAAAATTCTATTTCTAGTAGCATTTTAAAAATAAAACTTTATACACAGTGCCTCAATTAACATAGAAATAGTACTACCATTTGTTATTTCCTGCTCACCAGTATTAGACATGGCGGGTATACAACTTTAATCTGGACATCAGCTTTGTGTTCATGAATATTAGCCTTCAGATAATTAGGGGGAAGCCCTCTGGCTTCATTCACCCAAAGCCAGTGCTGTTTGGGATTTCAGGGGAGCACCTGTTATTGCAGACAACTGGGGATGGAGTTCCAAGTTGGCCACTCTCTTACTTCCCTACCTTGATGACCTGAAAACATAAGAAAACAAAATGTTATGATGCAGAGCTGGGCCACAGTGAGGCGGCAGCAACATCATTATGTTGGTTTCTGTGGCGGTTACATGGACCATGCACAGCAGCACATTGGACGCTGCAGACACTGCACCAAATCCACTCAGCCCTTCAGGTGGAGTTTTGGTGTAAAAAAAAAAAAAAGTCATCTGACTTAAGCACACCTCATACAGCATCTCTCAATTTCTAATACAATACCTAAGAAAACTCAGAAAAGGGTGGAAACTCACACTGTGGCCAGCAAAATGGGTTTGAAAGGTAAGGTGGGTTGCTTCTCACCTGCTTTACTAAAAGCAGCAGGTGGGCAGTGTTGTTTTCCCAGCTCTGAGACACAAAGTTGATGTCAATCAAAAACAGATGTTTGACTGCTACTGTCTGCATCCTGACTTCAGAGGGTACCGAAGTGTTAGCTCACATCGCTTTCCATGGAGAGAGAGGGGAAATAAATAAGCCTGAGAAGTAACGAACATGCATAAAGAAATCAAAAGTACAGTACTGGAATTAAGAGTAAGAAAATGAATCTTGTGACAGAATATGTAATATCTGTGGTCACTTTTCACTTGACAGCCATTTCATACTCATTAAATTTGAGTGTTCATGTAGTCAATTACACTTACACACTACATTAATTGCTAAATGGTTTGGTTTGAATTTGGAAGGAACGGAAGACAGTTTGCACCCTGGAGGGGGTTTAGGACAGAGATCATGTCTGTTTAATTGATTGCACCATGTCTTATGCCTAATATATGATAAACACCTGGTACAGTAAAATATTTGTGCAATAAATAGATAGATTTATGAAACAAGTGATTTTGGAATGGCGGGTTTTCCATCCTGGGCAAAGATCTGGGGTTTGGAATGAGCAGGTCACATAGAGGCCAAACTCTACCGGAAAGAATCCGTGTTGGAAAGAACTATAAGACAAAAATAGGGGTAGTTAATAGAGGACCTTCTGTGTCAGACTTTGGAATTGGTACTTGATTTGTTACAAGCACGACAGGAACCGCGGTATGTTGCTAAGAAAAATTGCAGAGTCATGACTGAATGGAGGCTGGAAAGATGGGTCTGGCGGTGGTTTGGAGGGAGGAAGATACTGCGGGTAGGAGCCAGTGAGTGTCTCTTTGGAGTATTTTAAGGACACCAATTTTCTGAATCCCCAGTTAGAGCGTCCCCCACAAATACTTGAATCTTTTTAAGATGGCTTTTCTCTTACAATGTGTGTATTAGATTCTGCTTCGTGAAGGCTGCAAGAAGATTCTCGTAGCTGACTCTCTGTCTTTACTGAAGAAAATGCATCGAACTCAAATGAAAGGCATTCTGGTCGATGGTGGGTAAAATTGCAGTAATCATATTGGAACTATATGCCTTGCTTTCAGAGGAGATAGAGCACACAGAAACGAGAAACATTGTGTAATCTCAAGTGTGTATGCTTCCTTGCAGAGGAGAACGTTTGCGAATCGTGCCTTTCCCCTATTCTTCCATCAGGTAAGATGATCGGGAGGGGCAAAGAAATCCCTCGATATCTGTTAATGATGAGTGGATTTCAATAAAAATTACATAACTTTCAGAATAACCCAATTTAGAGAAGAATTTCAGCCCACATCTCTACTAAGTTGCCTGCTGGTAGTGCTGCTCTTTAGAGCTAAGGATCCCAAACCATGGAGTCAGCATCACCTGGCAGGCTTGTTAAAACCCAGAATGCTGGTCCCCCCCACAGATATTCTGATGTGGGGAGGACCCAGAATGTAGTAATTCCAAGATAGGGCATGAGAATTTGCATTTCTAACAAGTTCCCAGATGATGTTGATGCTACAGGTTCAGGGGCCATTCTTTGAGAAGCACTGCTATAGAGTAAAACAAAGTGAAATGAAAGTTTACCATCGACATGTTTAAATTCCAAGGTTGAAGTACCATGTATGTATGTGGGAAATGTTTTTATAAGGCTTCCCCATTTTTAAAACTTTTTCTCTCCTATATGGTTTTCTCGCCCAAATTACCTCACATTTCAATGGAAACATAATTACCTCCCACCATCTAATTGGAATGGTGACTTCTTAAGAGACATAAGCATTTGTTTATTTATAATTCTTGGTTTGTTTATCTTCACGTATAATCAAAGCACCTTACATTGGATCTTATGACATGAGAAGAGGAAAAGTCTGTAATTTAAAAGTAGAAATTAAAGAACATTGTCGGAATACTAAAAAATCTTTGTTGTTGTTGTTTTACTATAAATTCATCTTAGAGAAATACTCAATGATCTAGTTGATGTGGCATTTACTCAGCTTTAAGGGATTATTTGATATGGTAGGGGCATGAAAAGTTTTTCCTCGTACGGCCTTTTCTAAAGGAAATAAATAGGTTTGGATTTTAACTGTTTATGTTACAAACTGCAGTGGGCACAGGGAAAGAAGTGAGCTTCTGCAGTATTTCAGGCAGTGTTTTAACAGAAAGAGACTGCATGCACCAGCACTGTACAGCACAATGCAAAGTCATAGCCTAGGGCTTAACCGAGCTCTACCCTGAAACCAGTAGATGGTCCTGACCAGTAGATGGTCCTAGCCAGTAGATGAACTGGCAGACAGCATTTTTATAAGGCCACAAAGCTGCCCTCACTGAGTGGTGTATAACAATTCTATGTAGAAGCAGAGGTCTGGAGGAGGGAATGCACATACATGTACTGATTCTAATTTTTAAAATAAATATGGTTAAATTTGCTTATGAAATTGCCCCCAGTTTGAAGTCATAGTAAATGGCATAAAAGCCAAGCAAGTAACCTGTGACTCACATGGCAACACAAATAAAATATCTAAGTTTTATTTGACCACCACCCAACTCAAGAATGCATTTATGAATAAGCAATCCTCCTGAGGCAGTTCATTTAACTACACAGCTGGACTTTCATTAAGACTGGTTTGGGTGTAAACACACAGTACAATATACAGATGATGTATTATAGAATTGTACACTTGAAACCTATATAATTTTATGAACCAGTGTTGCTGCCGCAGTAAATTCAAATTAATTTTTTTAAAAGTATGCTAACAGATTTTAAAAAATGGTTTAAGATGTAGATCCAAGATAGCAGTGATGTAGTAGGATGTAGCTGAACTCACCTCCTCCTATGAGCAAACTGAAATATACACTTACATAGAGAGCAGTTATCCTGAGAACAGCTGACCCCTGAATGAACAGTTTTTGACCAACAAACTAGAGGAAGAGACCAAGTAGAGAAACCTGGGAAACCACGGGAGCTCTCCAGGAGCAATGGAAACTGTCTAGGCCAGGGTACCAGTGAGCACCATTGCTTATATTCCCCCCCACAAATCCACAGCTCCACTGGGTGGGCAGGAGCTATATCCAGATGCTCTGGCCCAGCCGCAAGGTCACCACACCATGCTCCCAGATACATCACTTGAACTCTTTCAGCTTCAGACAAAGGAGCTGCACCTGGCCTCCCCACCCAGCGCTGCTCCAGCACGGTAGGCCAGTTCCCCAGATGCCATAGGCCCTCAGTCGGTTTCAGCTGGCCTGCCAAAACCACCCAGCATACACACACCTTACAAAGAGGCCATGTCTATACAAGGCTGCTTTTTTCAAGACTGGGAGAGATGGCTATTTTGTCTTAATTTATGTAACAAACAAAGAAAGTCAAACTAAATGAAAAAATCAGAAGAATATCTCTCAAATGAAGGGAAAAGAAAAATCCCCAGAAGAAAATCCTAAGGATATGGAGACAGGTAATTTGACTGATAAATAATTCAAAGAAAAGGTCATAAAGATGCCCACCAAACTTGCAAGTAGAATAGAGGAATTTAGGGAAAACTTCAGCCAAACCTTAGAAAGTATAATAAAGAACCAAGTAGAGCTGAAGAATACGATGACTGAAAAGAAAAATACATCAATAATAGATTAACTTACACAGAAGAATGAATCAGTGACCTGGAAGACAGACTAGTGGAAATCAATCAGAACAGTAAAAAGAAAAAAGAATTTTAAAAAACAAAGATAGTTTAAAAGATGTCAGGGATACCAAGCACACAAACATTTGCATTTATTAAATTCCCAGAAAGAAAAGAAAGGAACAGAGTTTATTTAAAGAAGTAACAGCTGAAAACTTTCCTAACTTGCCAAAGGAAACATACATCATGTTCAGGAAGCACAGAGAATTCCAAATAAGTTAAACCCAAAGAGACCTCCACCAAGACATATTGTAATTATACTGGCAGAAGTTAAATATAAAGTGACAGCCTTGACAAAAGCAAGAGGAAACAACTAGTTATACACAAAGGAAACCCCAAAAGTCTGATTATTTAGCCTCAACTTTACAGACCAAAGTGACAGGAAACCTTTACAGTGCTGAAAGAAAGGGACCTACAACCTAGAATAATTTACCCAGCAAAGTAATTCAAAATTGAAGGTGAGAAAAAGTTTCCCTAACAAAAACTAAAGGAGCTCATCACCATTAAACCAGTCCTACAAGAGATGTTATAGGATGTTCTTTAAGTAAAAAGAAAAGGCTCTAACCAGAAATAAGAAAATATGAGAAAAGAAAAATAATCACAGATAAAGCCAAAAAGTTAATAGATACAGCAAATCAGACATTTAAAAAGCTACTACATTTTGGTCAAAAAATGAAAGTACCAAACTCAACTCAAACTACAGTAAGTAATTTGAAAATATACAACACAAAAACATCTAAAATATGATATCAAAAACTTAAAGTGTGAAGAGGGGTGTATAAATATTGTCCTTTTAGAAAATATCCAAACTTAAACACCTGTCAGCTTAAAATAAACCGCTATAGATATAGAATGATATACATAAACTTTATGGTAACCACAAATAAAACACCTACAAAAGATACACAAATAAAGAGAAAGGGACTCAAGACAAAGAACTAAGGAAAACCAAACTACAAGGGAAGAGAATAAGAGAAGAAAGGAAAAAATTGATCAATTTATAAAATGGCAATAAGCACATAGTTATCATAATTAACTTAAATGTAAAATGTAGTAAATGCTCCAATAAAAAGTCATAGAGTGGTGCCATGACTGGTGTGGCTTAGTGGATTGAGCATTGGTCTGCAAACGGAAAGGTCACTGGTTTGATTCCCAGTCAGGGCACATGCCTGAGTTGTGGGACAGGCCCCCAGTTGGGGGCGTGCAGGAGGCAACCAGTGTTTCTCACCCTCTCTTTCCCATCCCTCCCCTATCTCTAAAAAATAAATAAATAAAATAAAATAAATGCATTTTAAAAAAAGGCAGAGTGGCTGAATAATTAAAAAACATGACACCTATATGCTGCTTACAAGAGGCTTAAAATCAAAGGACATACAGACTAAAAGTAAAGGGATGGTGAAAGATATTCCATGCAAATAGAAATGAAAAGATAGCTGGGGTAGCAATACTCATGTCAGACTAAACAGAATTTAAAAAAAAAATGTAACAAAAAAAGAAAACATACATAATTTTAAAATGATCAATCCAAAAATAGTATATAACTATCATAAATATCTGTGACCCAATACAGGAGCTAAATATATAATAACTAAATATATAAAACAAATGTTAGTAGATAGATAAAAGGAGAAATTCTGTAATAGAAGGGGATTTTTAATATCCTCACATCAATGGAGAGATCATTGAGACAAAATTAATAAGGAAATAATGGCTTTAAGTGTCACATTAGACCAGGTCAACTTAATAGATATTTATAGAACATTTCATCCAAAAACTTTAGAATAGAATATATAATTTTTTAGGTGCATATGGAATCTTCTCCAGAACAGGTCACATATTAGGCCACATAACAAGCCTCAGTAAATTCAGGGAGAAATCATATCAACATCTTTTCCAGCTGCAATGGCATGAGAGTAGAAATCAACTATGGGTAGAAAACTGGGCAGTGTTGGGGAGGAGGGACAAATACATGAAAACTAAACAACCAGTGAATCAAAGAAGAAATCAAATAGGTATTCAAAAACTACCTTGACGCAAATGAAGATAAAAACACAACTTTTCAAAATTTATGGGATACAACAAAAACAGTTCTAAGTTGGATGTTCATATCTCTATGGGCCTACAACAGGAAACAAGAAAAATTCCAAATAAACCATCAAACTCTACATCTATGGAACTAGGGGGAAAAAGAACAAATAAAATCCAAAGTAAACAGTAGGAGGGAAATAAGACTGAATGGAAATAAAATAGAAATTTTAAAAACAATAGAAAAGTTAAATGAAACAGTTCTTTGAAAAGATAAAATTAACAAACCTTTAACCAAACTCATCAAGAATAAAGGAAAGAGAGCCTTGGCTGGTGTGGCTCAGTGGATTGAGTGCTGACCTGTGAACCAAAGGGTAGCTGTAGCTGGTTCGTTCCCAGTCAGAGCACATGCCTGAGTTGTGGGCCAAGTCTCCAGTAAAGGGCACTCAAGACACAACCACACATTGATGTTCCCTTCTCTTCTCCCTCTTTCTCCTCTCTAAAAATAAATAAATAAAATCTTTAAAAAAAAAAGAATAAAGGAAAGAGAGCCCAAATAAATAAAATCATAAATGAAAGAGAAGTTAACTGACACCACAGAAATACAAAGAATCATTAAATACTTTGAACAATTATATGCCAACAAATCTGACGCATAATGGATGAACCAGGAAGAAATGACAAATCTAAACAGACCAGTTACTAACAGTGAAATTAAGCAAATAATCAAAAAACTGCCAATAAATAAAAGTCCAGGAACAGAAGTCTTCACAGAGGAACTCTGCTGCACATTTAAAGAATTAATACCTATTCTTAAACTGTTTTAAAAATTAAAATGAAAGAAACACTTCCAAACTCATTTTATGAAGCCAGCATTACATGGATACCAAAACCAGACAAAGACGTTACAAAAAAAGGAAAGTTACAGGCCGGTATCCTTGAAGAACACAGATGCAGAACTTTCCAACAAAATATTAGTAAACCAGATGAAGTATACTTTAAGATGATTGCATGCCATGACCAAGTAAGATTATTCCAAGAATGCAAGGAGACTTCATTATCCATAAATCAATCAAGATGATGCACCCAATTAACAAAATGGATAGAAATGATATCATCTCAATAGAGGCAGAAAAAGGATTTGACAAAATTTAACATCCTTTTATGATTAAAACTCTCAACAAAGCGGGTACAGAAAGAACATACCTAAATATTATAAAGACTATATATGACAAACCCACAGCTAATGTTGTACTCAATGGTGAAAAGCTGAAAGCCTTTCCTCTGAGATCAGGAACAAGACAAGAATTCCCAGTATTACCACTTCTATTCAACATAGGACTGGAAGTCCTAGCTGCAGCAATCAGACAAGAAAAAGAATTAAAAGGCATCTAACTCAGAAAGGAAGAAATAAAACTCTCATTATTTGCAGATGACATACTTTACGTAGAAAACCCTAAAGGCTCCACCAAGAAGCTTTTAGAATTAATCAATGAATTCAGTAAAATTCCAGTAAAAATCATTATACAGAAATTTTTTCTTTAACCAATAATGAACAATTAGAGGGAGAAATTAAGAAAACCCTATTTACAATTATATCAAAAAAAAATAAAATACTCAGGAAAAAATTAACCAAAGAGGTATAAGACCTGTCCTGAGAGAACTGTGAGATATTAAAGAAAGATATTGAAGAATATACAAATAAATGGAAGGATATACCATACTCATGGATATTGGTAAAATGTCCTTACTACTGTCTTAAGCCATTTACGGATGTACTGCAATCCTTATTAAAAATATTAGTGGCATTCTTCTTAGAACAGCTAATCCTAAAATGTATATGGTACCACAAAAGACCCCGAACAGCCAAAGAAGCCATGAAAAAGAACAAAGGGAAGGGTGGCAACATACTCATAGATTTCAAACTGTAGTACAAAACTGAAATGATCAAAACAGTGCATACTGGTATAAAACAGACATATAGATCAGTGGAATAAAATAGAGAGCCCAGAAATAAATTCTTGCTCATATGATCAATTAACTTATGACAAAGGAAGCAAAAGTATACAATGAGGTAAAAACAGTTTCATAAGTAAATGCTGTTGGGAAAACTGGACATATATACACAGACAAAAAAAAAAAATGAAATGGGGCCATTTTCTAAATTGGACCATATACAAAAATAAACTCCAAATGGGTTAGACTTAATAAGGCCTGAAACCATAAAACTGCTAGAAGAAAACATAGGCAACAAACTCTTTGACTTTGCTCTTAGCAATATCTTTGGGATATGTTTCCTCCAGCAAGGACAACAACAAAAATATGAACAAATGGGACATCAAACTGAAAAGGTTTTGCACTGTGAAGGAAATCATCAACAAAATAAAAAGACAGCGTACTGAATGGGAGAAGATATTTGCAAATGATACATCCAGTAAGGGTTATTATCTAAAATGTATAAGGAACTTATCCAGCTTAACACTAAGAAAACCAAACAATCTGATTAAAAAATGGGCAGAGGACCTGAATGTACTTTTCTCCCAGGAGGACATATACAGATGGCCAACAGAATTGTGGAGATGCTCAATATCACTAATCATCAGGGAAATACAAATTGAAACCACAGTGAGATACCACCTCACATATGCCAGAATGGCTATCATCAAATAATCAACAAATAAGTTTTGGTGAGGAGGTGGAGAAAAGGGAACCCTTGCACACTGTTTTGATTATAAATTGGTACAACTGCTGCGGAAGAAAAGTATGGATATTCCTCAAAAAGAAATTAAAAATAGAGCTGCCGAACCACCCAGCAATTCCACCACTGGGTATTGATCTGAAGAAAACAGAAACATGAATTCAAAAAGGCATATGTACCCCCTATGTTCATTACAACATTATTTATAATAGCAGAAACATGCTATTGCAGATGAATGAATAAAGAAGATATGGTATGTACAATGGAATATTACTCAGCCATAAAAAAAAAAACCCTTGCCATTTGCAACAATATGGATGTACCTAGGGTGTATTATGCAAAGTAAAATAAGTCAGAAAGAAAAAGAAAAATACTATATAATTTCACTTATATATGGAATCTTTAAAAAAAAATGAATAAACAAATCTATGTAGAGAGAGAGAAAAAAAATGATGGTTGCCAAAGGGGAGGGAGATGAGAGGCCAGGGGAAAAAGAGAAAGACTAGTTTTAAAGTTTCTGATCTGCTTGATGCATTGACATCTTGTCTGTTTTCTGCCCTCTACCCCCAGACGCAGCTAAGCCCTTCAGTGTGGTGGTCTTCCATTGCCGGCATATGTTCCACAAGGAGTGCCTGCCCGTGCCCAGCATGGTGAGTTGGCAGTTAAACCCCCATCAGCTAAAGAGAAATTGATGCAGACAGGGGGATGTACTCAAGATTGTAGCCTGTCATCCTATGGCTCTGTGGGTTCTCAAAATTATAATATAGTTTTATATGAGGAAAATTAATTCATCTAATTCCCAAATGTGAAAATGTTTATTATACTAAGCATTATAAAATCATATTTATTTAAGTGAATTCAGGTAATATTGATGACTGTTGAGCTATAGAGATGTGAGATACAGCGAGAACCATTTTATGTTTTGTACAATTCTCTCAACCTGATTTCTGTATCATGACACTGCTTTTTTAGTGTCATGTTCCTCTGTGTCACATTGGACTTGTTTAGCTCCTCAGTGTCCTTTCAATAACAGCTATTCTAGATGGGATCCTATGTGAACAAGCAATAATCTCAAGGAAAAGAAAGGACACTTATTAGCATCCTCCCTGTCTCCTGACTGATTCTCCCATAATATTTCTGAATATGAAAGTAAAAAGAGAAGATTTCTTTTTTTAATCTGTATTTTTAAATTGCATTTTAGACCTCTCCTGCCCAGTTCTGCAACATCTGCAGTGCCAAGCACCGTGGCCCAGGAAGTGCCATTTTGGAGATGAAAAAATAGCCTTGTTCTGTTGTCAGCCTCTTCCTCGCTGCTCTTTTGAAGATGGTATTTGCAACAACAGAAGCATTTGCTGATTTCAGTGCTGTTAAGAGTTTTGTACATTTATGTTACGCTCAAAACAACTTTTGTCATCTTTACCTGTCTTAACAGAGTTTTCTCTTTGCAGTTGATAAAGATGTTAGGATTTTCCCTGTCCATGTCTTGAAATAGTTGGGTTCACAGCCAAAAGTTCATCATTTATTTGTTTGGCTCACTCTTTATTGAGGAATGGAAATGTAAATTTGGGAGTTAGAAAGGAATTTTAAACCCTAGTAAAATTGTTTGTCCATAAGGTGGACTGTGGGGGTCATCCCCAACTGTCTTGAGCGTCACCCATATTGCTGTCCGGCCAGTTCCCGCCACATTGGACCTTGGTCTGTACACTCTGCAACCCTTGCATTCTGAGTTTGGCTTTTTGTGATGTCATCAGCTGTGGTTATTATGTTAATAGGTGTTTAATGAAACATTGTGCACACTCATTTATTCATTGACATCTGGGTGACGTGAGCAGGCTGACGTCATGCAATTTCATGTTGACTGATCACATGTTCTGTGTGTCCCGGTGACTAGCAGTGTGTGGCCCTGGCAGGCATTCAGCATTTGCTGGTTGAATAAATGTTAGCTCTGTCCACAGGGAAGACTCTTGTTTATTGGGTTAAACAGCTTCAGTCAAGAATTCTGGCACCCTTTTAAGGAATAGAACAGAATCCCAGCACCCTAGGGTGTGATGGGTTGTGGTTAGGTTTTGCCAGCGGGGAGGAAATGAGTGATACTGTAGAATCTAAAGGATTCTCAGGAGAAATGGGACTGTCTGATACCAAAGGGCAGGCTTAATGATGTTCTTCTCTGGAGCCTTCTCTGCCCTTATATAACTTAGCATAGAGTAGAAGGAGAGAATGCAAACTTGTGACTGTTTTCTGGTTATTAGCTTCATCTATACTGGGATATATTGCCATCCTTTAAAGGGTGAAAAACCATGAAAAACATATTCACTGCCCCCACTCTCTTGGTTCCATGGAGAGGAATAAATGCAGCTTTCTGCTTCAGTCTTTTGGGGGAGAGGGCAGTAGGCTAATGAGTACTGAGCACATACCAATCCCCAAATTGGTGCAGGCTTCTCCCAGAGCAACAATTCAGTTCATTCTCATGGCACCCCAAGAAAAAAGTATTATATCCCTCAATTTATTGGCGAAGAAACCAAAATGTAGAGGTGTTTTCACAGTGGCGGAGGTGACTGCCTTAATTGAGAACACAGGGCTCTGCTTTAAGAAATCATAGGGCCAAGCTCTTAGGAAATGCACAGTGCATCTCATTGCATTCTTGTTGAAAAGAATATTCTCCATTAGACAACAGATTCTTTCTGATAGTCTTAAATATTTAGAACTGGAATGTCCTTTGTTGTTACTGAATGTAACCCTCAGTCTTCACAGTATCCCCTTATTCCAAGACTAGCGGTCTTTCTGCTACAGAGCTAGCTTTCAGTTTTTTTGTTTTTGTTTTGACCAAAGAAGCCCTTCCTTCACAGTAAAAACAAAGCAAACAAACAAACAAAAACCCACAAGTAAGTCCAATTTGAATCAAAGGTAAAAAGGCAAGCTATTCCACTTCCATTGGAAAAGAAGAACGTAGTTGCGAAGTACAAGTTTTGTGTCCTGTCCTTAGAGAAAACCATTCCCTGAGGGCAGAACAGCCAAGTGCAAAGTCATTTTGCGATAGCAGTTTTATTTTGCTTTTTTTAGCCAAGAGGATTTTATACTAGTTTAAGTATGTTCATCTTTGAGAATTTTTGAGTTCTCAAAAAATATTTAATTTAGTTGTTATAGTGTTAAACTCTATTTTTCAGTATTATAAAAACAAACATTTATTAGCAATTACTGGTTTTCAGACACTGTTATAAGCTCTTGGCGTGTGTTATATCAGGTCTTCATCACACCAACCTTATGAGGCAGGTGTCAGCTCTATCTTACAGATGCGGAGATTGGAGCACACAGAGCACTTCGTCTAAGGCCAGGTCGCAGGCCAGTGGTACAGGCAACCTTTGGAGTCACGATCCTAACCAGTGTATATTCAGTCCTTCTTTTAGAAAGTACTTTTTTGACCTATTTTGGTCACTATATAGAGTGCAAAATCTGTGCTAGCAGCAGAAAGGGATTTCTCATGAAGTATTGATGGCTTACAGAATCATCGAGAGGAACACCTCACAAAGCCCCCCCACCCAGAGCTGGCCCAGGGCACTGCCGGCCCTGCTCCACCAGAGGACAGGCTGCACAAAGCAGTGCGAATTGTTATTTTAAAGTAAACTCTGAGTAAATAAAAGTATATGCATTTCTCAATTTATTTTAAAGTTCACTCTTAGTAACACTAAATAAGGAATATTAGGTATGTACATATGTGTGTAGGAGACATTTCTATGTGCCAAATATCACACCAGTTAATTCTGTTTTCTAAACTTAAGACTCGGCTATTAAAACTCCACCATTGTTGATCCTAAACAGTAACTTTCATTTCCCAAACACTGATTTCTGGACTCATCATTGATTGTCACTTTATAAAATTTGGAAAGACGAGCCTTCTTTTCCAACACAGGGCAGGCTTTGGGATGGCTAGAATCAATGTGATGTTAAGCAGTAAAGATACGACAGGAGGGAGAATGAAAAACGGCATCCAGAAGCAGCTGCCATTGGTTAGCCAGCCCCCAGTCCGCCCTTTATATTCACCCAGAATGGTTGTTCCGAAATGAAAATGTCATTCCTCTTCTTCAGCCCCTCAGGAATGCCCTGCATTTGGGGGTTTGGGCTCAACCCAGTCAACCCACTGTATTTCACTTGGCAACCTTGTTTTTATCACTCCCTGAACTGTGGCCATTAGGGACCGACTAGGAAGTGGGTCCCTTACCTCACCCCTGCTGTCCTTCACCCCACAGTACTCTGCTCAGTGTGGCACATCGTCCACTCCGACCTCGTCAGACTTGATGGGAGACCTCTCTTTTGTCCTCATAGAACAGCCAGGGCTCCATCTGCCTTTGTCACACTACACTGCAGTTGTCTTGAAGCAAGTATTATCTCAGTCCACAAATTCAGGTCAACAAAAGAATAATG
This sequence comes from Mormoops blainvillei, assembly GCA_004026545.1. Classification (NCBI taxonomy): domain Eukaryota; kingdom Metazoa; phylum Chordata; class Mammalia; order Chiroptera; family Mormoopidae; genus Mormoops; species Mormoops blainvillei. The sequence goes on along the minus strand of PVJD01003259.1, from coordinate 26,003 downwards.
AAGATAAAGAAGAAAATATCTTCTCAAGTCTGTATTATACCTAGTGGCCTAAATTTCATCTTAGTTCATGCTGAACTGATAAATCATGCTTTTCTGGATAGTTCAGCAGCTCCTGTGTTACCTGTAAGCTTTAGGGTGGTGGTAGGGATGGTCTCATTGTGTCCAGTATCAATGAGAAGGTGGCATGTGGTTATCAGTTAGCCTCTGTCCATACTGGCATTGGTTGAAATGCCATCATCCACAGCCTCCTATCACCTGCATCCACTCCCAGCATCAGCAGCCCCAGTTAATCCCTGGTCCTCCGTCCTTGTACTGCCTCTGCTGGTCCCAACCACCAGCCCTCTGTAGACTCCCACCTGTCTGCCTTGTGGCCTGGTGCTCTGGGAAATTCATACTTGCTAACCAAGTTGGTCTTCGTCTATTGCTTCCTCACCATGCCCCTGGGAAAGTTGGAAGAAGGTGGGCATTTGGTTTGCAAGGTTTGCTGCCTCAAAGGAAATGGAAAGTAGGGGCCTCCTGCTCTCAAAGCTCCAAACCTCTGCTGGGCCTATCTCTGTGTTAGCACCCCCTGCCCCCAAACTCAGTTCCAGAGTATGGAGCAAGGTGCCCCTTCCTTGCAACTCTTTCCCCTGAGCCCTTCTCCTCCTGCCCCTGTGCAGTCCAGCACATCCCTCCTGGGACGGTGGGACTAGCTGTCACATTATTGGGTGCTGTTTTTGGTGTCAACTTTGATTTTTGATACTCAAAAGGCTGAGGCTTCTGCAAGCTCTGGACTCTAAATTTTTAAGAATGTGTTTTCGAACTTAAAATCAAAGATTTGTTTTTCTTCCTCTGCTGTATCATTCCTGCTCTTACTGCTGTTTTACTATGACCAAGGGAGCAATAGCAGAAAGCCCGGGGTGGGAGGGGAACAACCCACCTTGATCTCTCCTGCCAGTTCCACTTATATGTCAGCTTCATGCTGTGGAGCTCAGTAAAGACAAAGAACGTATTATGTTCATAATTCCCACGGTAGAGTGAGGCACTTGAAAATGTTGAATGAAGGGAAAGTAAGGCCAGTTCTTCTTCCCTCAAGATAAATAAATCATGGACACAGATACACATGCTCTCTAGCATCCTGTGACAAGAGTGACGTGGCTTGTACCTGGGGCCATCTCCCGGTGGATGTTCTCATCTGTAGGCTTGCTGTCCTTTCTACTCCCTTGCATTCCTCTCTCTTAATACTCACCACCATCATCAAAAAATCTCCTTTGTCTACTTTCTTCTGTAATAGGGCACAATTTATTCTCACGTTCATCCCATTGAAACCATATCTTTCAGTGTTCTACCTCTGCCACCCCAACCAGCCTGCCATCCTTTCTCACCATCACACTGCCTTTTGCACTCTTACTACCACTGTCTTGCACTCAGATTTTTATTATCTAGCATCTGGATGGGTTTTAACCAACTCCCAGTTTTCCTACCTCCAGTATCCACACTTTTCTGATTTTAGTATGCACCCAGCTTCTACATTAACCTTCCTTCCAGACTGATCCAATCAAGATCCCAGGTACTTTGCTATTCACAGTGCTTAAAATCTCTACTATAAATTCTTCCCATGTCTTCACTCCCTCTTTTCCATCTCATCGACTTAACACCTATCCAGCCTTCAAAGTCCAGCTTAATGTCTTGTCTCCATGTCCTCTTTCTCATCATACTCTGCCTCCCTCCAACCTGTATTAATTTGCACTCCAACATCCAATCACTGTAGTACAAACATAACAAAACTATCACGTGTCTTACGCCTCAAAAAATGTTCCTTGGAGGAAAGAAACCTGTAAGGCTCTCCAAAGGCATGCTGCCATGTCTCCTGGTGGATAGAGCAAAGCCTCATTCTCCCTCTGGGTGTGGGGTTCTTTCCTCAGGCAGGAGTGTGGGGAATATTATGGCAGAGAGAAGACGAGCCCTGCTAGCTCACATAGCTCCTATGATTTGTCTTTATTGATACCGGATGGGTAGATGAGTACATCCACTTAGTTCCCCTTTCATGCTGTGACTTTCTAAAAATGAACCTCTCCATACACTGTAAAAAATTAGACACATTAATAAGGTCTCTACTCCAGAAGCTATAAATGCCTGAATAGGCCATGTCACTATAGGTCAATGTATTCAAGTGCATTAAACTAAAGCATTTTTTCCAAAATTAATCTAGCATTTTGCCTCGATTATACCAAATAGCCTCAATTCTCTTTTGCTTTGATGTTGTCACATCAATGAAATGTTTTTAAAATTCTGTCGACTCGTCTTTGACTAGAATGATTGTATAATTTGTGATCCCAACCAGGACATTTTGAGAATACGAAGGGGCACTATTAAAAAACGACTCCGGGCCAACTGGACTCTCCCTGGCAGCCCTCTGTATCTCGTACTATTGGTTCAATCCCACTTATAACAGAAGAAAGTAATGTTGCTTAAAACCAAAACTGACAATAGGTTCTACCTTCTAAGAGAAATTGTGTAAGTCCTACCAGTGAAAGAAAGAAATACACTGCTCATCTCCACATATAAAGATGGGTGGGACAACAGACACGGAGGCTCAAAAGGGAGAGAGGAAACATGGAAACTTCTAAACCTCTTCAAATTCCTTGCTGCAAAGCAGAGCAAATTATTGAATCCTTATATAATGAAAGTTAGCCCAGAGTTCTATCAGGAATGCAGGCGCAAGTTGCTCTGCTTTCTGAAGTGAGGGGAGTTGAGAGTTAAGGGTTTTAGGGAATAGGGAGAACGAGCAACCTGACTACTCAAAGAATTTTTAAGAAAATATTAAAATTGAATTTTATGTTACATTGATACTGAATCTTTCCATCTCCCCAAAATGTCTAGTAAAATCTGGTATGTAAACAGTGTCACCTGTGAGTAGTTTCTAGGGAAAACAGGTGAGCTGTGTTTTACAACTGAGACCCTGAGGAGCAGAAATGAACAGTGGCAGGAGCTGCTGGAGTTGACTGGGAACAGGAGTTTAGACCCACAGGTGACAATAGGAATATGAAACCCCTGGAACCTGCTGAAATGTTGGGAGAAGACTGATCTTCCCAAAGGAAAAGGGATAAACATCTTCAGGCAATTTTATATAAATGTCATAGGATAGGCTGGGTAACCTCAGATACATTGTGGTATCTCTACATTGACAAATTTGGCTATGGAGGACAAATTTAACCTTCAATTTTATAGGTAATTTTACTTCAAACACTGTGTACATTTTGTCACCAGACTTTTATCCTAATGTGTACCCTGTTTTACAGACACATCTGTGCATTCTGGTCTCTTCAGCATTGTTTTCCATCATGACCTGCATGTAAATAGGAGGAGGATTTGTAGATGGCATAAGTATGGTGAAAGGAATTCACAAATGAGAGAATCAAGAATGAAAATCGCCATGTAATATTTAATAAGTATATAAAATTTAATAGAAGTGAAATGCAAAATTCTTCAGTCAATACTAAAGAAATTATTTGTACAAGGATGAATTAGCAGAGACCTGGTTAGTAGTTCAATGAATGGAGGCTTTTTTTTTCCTTTTTGCTTTTCGGGGGAGCATTTTGCTCTGAATTTAGACCTATGTCTTAATCCATACTCTCCTTAAGAAACAATTTGGTTATCTTAACATTTCTCAGCCTCAGTTGCCTCAAATGTAAAATGGAATGATGATAATAGTGTCTACTTTGGAAGACGTTGACAGCATTAAAATGATGCATGGAAAGTGCTCAACTAGTACAAGCACAGGAAAAGCAACTGGCATGTAGCAAATGCTTCATAAATGTCAACATTCGAGATGGTCCCCATGGTCCCCACCTCTACCAGAGTTGACCCGTGACTAATAGTATGCAGCAGAATTGATAGTATGTCACTTAAGGTTAGGACATAAAAGACCCTGTGGCTTGACATCATTTGCCCTTGGGGATGCCGTGTTGTGAATGGAGAGACCACTTGGTGAGGAAGTGAAGCCCCTGTGGACAGCAGGGAAGGAGCGCAGAAGTGATTCTCCAGTGCTGATCTGGCCTTCACACTCCGCAGCCCCAGCCAACAGCTGACTGCAAAGTCATTAAAGACCCTGAGCTGAAACCACCCAACTCCACCACTCCTGGATTCCTGATTCTTAGAAACTGAGATAATAAATGTGCTTTTTTTAAGTTGCTAAATGTAGGGGGTGGAATTTGTTATGCAGCAGTAGATAACTGATACAGTGAATATGTATTGACAACCTGCTTACTGTTCCTTAACCACAAATATAAACCATCAATCAGTGAGTGCTAAAAAACCTAATGCAACGTTTTGATTGACTATTTATCCTATTCACAGAAAGCAACATTCCGCACTCTGCATGTGAGAGTACTTTGTTTAGGACAGCTTTTAACTGTGATTTGACCAAGTAGAGAGGGGTAGCCAGAAGTGTGACATAGTTTGAAATCATACCATTTAAAGAACATGTGAAGGAACTGGGTAGTACCTTATTTCAAAGACCTGAAAACTGAGGGCTGTACTAATTTGCAAGGTTTAGAAGTACAATATGTCACATACAAAGGAGAAAGATACATTTCTATTGCATCGAAAGTCCAATTGCTGAGGCTAATCAGTGAAAGCTACAGCAAGAACATTTTTACATTTTATACAGCAAGTATAAACTCAGCCTAAGAAAACTTTCTAACATCCAAGATGTCCAGCAACAGGTGAGTGAGTCCCTGGAGGGTCGCACCCTGAAGGAGTGGAGCTGGTTCCAACCACAGTTGCTGCTGGCTGACCCCAGGGCCATCCATTAGGGTAGCTGGTCTGTAAAGTCCCTTTCAATTCTAAGCATATCTAAATCCCTCCAGAAGCAGCAAACTTAATCAGTTCCTCTCACGCACTTGTTATTTTTATACTCAGATCCTGTGCCCATCTGCCATGTGTCTGAATATCCATGTCTCTGGCTGGCTTATTCTTTTAGTGTCACTACAGGGTCCTTTCTCCCATCCTTCCCCCAGGCAAGTTCCACTCATCTCTCCCATCTGACCATTTTGTGGCTTTTTTTTTTTTGCCAGATTAATGTATATTATTATTTAGCTTATAATTATGCTAGTTCTTATAGAACTGCCAAGTTTCTTTTAATTTTCTAAAAAGGAAAATTAGTGTGTTTCCACATGTGTTATAAGGCTGAACTGCTTTCCCCCAAATTTATATGTTGAAGTCCTAATGCCCAGCACCTCAGAATGTGACTATTTGGAGATCGGGACTCTTACAGAGGTGATTAAGGTAAAACAAAGTGACATTGGTGGGCCCTAATCCACTATGACTGCTATCCTTATAAGAGAAGGCGATTTGGACACAGACCTGTGCACACACAGAGGAAAGACCATGGGAGGACACCAAGAAGGTGGCCATCTGCCACATGTAAGGAGAGAGGCTTCAGAAGAAACCAAAGCTAAGGAAACCTTGATTTTGGACTTTCAGCCTCCAGAATTGTGAGAAAATAGATTTCTATTGTTTCAGCCACCCAGTGTGTGGCGTTGTGTTATGGCACTCCAAGCAAATGAGCACAACATAAATGCTGTTCCATAAATGGACTCCGTCTCAGCAACAGAACATGCCGCCACCACTCTCTGCCCAAGGGACCGCTGCCTGCACTTCTGATAAACACCAGACACACCACTGAGCCCACTCACATGCTGGATCTCTCCCCAAAATGCCATATGTTGTCATCATTTCTCTAGGTATTGCTTAACATGCTTTCAGATTCTTTAGTACCAGGCTTCCCCGCCAAAAAAATATTGATGAGAGCATAGCAGGAATTGTCTGTTTATTTAAAACAATGTGAAAAGACTCAGGAACATATATTTTTACTTTCAAAAATCTAGAAGAGGTATTCTTAAGAGCTCAGTAAAATATTTGTAGATAATGTTACTCTAATTTGAAGTTCACTTTAATATAGGTAGCTTTTTTAAGATTATTTTTGGCTTCAGTAAAAAATGCTTATGCTAAGATTAGGTTCAACATATGTGCTTTCACCTATCCAAACATTCAGTAACATGACTGCATTAATCAGGATTTAGTTACAAGTGAGAACACTATTCAGACTAAGCTTGCAAAATGGAGAATTTATAGTGAGGGTCATGGAACTGGAAGAAGGGTGATGTGCCTGGGCCGTGGGGACCATGGTGAGACATGTGCTCTCTCTGAAAAAGAGATTCTCAAGCAGCCTGAGGTGACACAGCTGACTTGCTGGATGAGGTGGCACCCACAGTTGACTTCCCCTATGCAATCCAGAGACAACTAATGAACCTAAGAGAATCCATGGTTGCCTGGAGTTTTACCATGAGGATGGGCAGTTCCCCAGGACTTGGGCCAGCACTTGTAGCGACATTCTCACATATTGCTTCTCAGTTGTGAATAGTGTCATGTAATGTGGAGGTGGGCACTCTCTTCCATGAGTAAGGAGGTCTGAGCTCGACTTACTAACAGTGGAGGAGAATGTGGTGACAAGTAGGAGAGTGGGCCACCTGCCAATGCCCCCTCGCTATTTCCTATGTAGCCTTCTGCTTCAACATCACTTCCCTAGAGTTGCCTTCACTGCCTTTCCAGGTAAGGCTGGCTTCCCTGTTAAGCGCCTCTCCAGCAACCTGGCTGTCTCCAGGTACTTCTGAACTCTTGAAATTCTTTCATTATTCATTTGATTCCCACTAGACTATTCATTCCCAGATAGCAAGGAGTGTCAGTTCTATGTCCATCCCTAGCGCCTACTTCTACACATGGGATTTATAGAAAAGACACTCAAATATATCAGGTGGGCCAAAAAGTCTGTCTGTTTTTTTCCATGAAATAAAAGACACATTTTTTATCTTCACCAATAACTTTATTGATTTGGATATTATGAGTATTTTGACTATCTTCCGCCTGGTATAACATTGATCTTGATGTCTCCATTTGATCGCTATCAGCTTCAGCTGGTCTACCCGACCATGGAGCATTGTCCAGCAAGAAATCTCCAGCACGAAACTTCGCAAAGCGCTTTTGACATGTTCGATCAGTCACAGCACCTTCTCCATACACTGCACAAATCTTTTTTTGTGTTTCAGTTGCATTTTTACCTTTCTTGAAATAATAAAGCATAGTATGCTTAAAATATTGCCTGTTTTCTTCCATCTTCACTATTAAAACAACTCCACAAAAATTCACCAATTTTGATAAGCCTTTTTTTAATGCACGCTAGCATTGTCACAATACAATCTTAACAAAATTGTTTCGATGAAGTTCAAGACAACTAAGCACCATAACAGGTATCTTATGGAAAAAGCCAAATGAACTTTTTGGCCAATCCAGTATGTTTACTGACTGGTAGGATAACAGTAGAGTTAATTCTGCATCTACTGCAGTCTACTCAGGCCTAACTCAAAGAGACGAAGGCAACACATGTTAGCGCCTGTAAAAGTCTAATCCTGGCCCAATGTTCATTCTCTATCCCTTCTTCTCTGTTCAAGTGGTCATTGTGGTTTGAGAAAGTTCAAACAATCAGGCACGGTCCTGTCTGTGCTGTGGGGATGTTGCAGAAGGGAAGAGGAAGAACAGGAGGAAAAGGAAAGAAGGAGAGGAAGATGGAGAAGAACAAGAAGCAGGGGAAATAATACTGACCTTAGAAGTGGGAGGTCAAGGGGTTCTAGTGAAGAGAACTGCAGCCTGTGAGCTGTAACAAGTTGATAAGGCAGTTATGTTAAGGGGTTCACTTTCTTTAAAATTGCCATTTTATCAAGCCTCTGGTTTTTCTACCTCCAGCATAAGTCAGAATTGGTCTCTCCCTTTCTTTATTCACGTAGAAGCTTGTACATTTCTCTGTCATAGCATGCCCTAGTCATCCACACATCCATCTGCTCAAGTAGATGGGAACCCTGGAAGGCAAAGACTTGTTTTCTTCACATATATACCTCAGGCCCTATTTAAAGGAGTTGCTACACTTTCAAGGCTTAATAATTGTTTTACAGATAAACTGTATGTGTACAAGAGCATCCTGAAAAAGACATTCCTACCAAAGATAGGTGGGGATAACTGACTTGAGATGACCAGTTATTCAAGGCTGTACCCTCAGTACATAATTAGAATGTTCCTTCATATTTACTCCTTTCTCCCAAATACATATCTTATCCAATGAAATTGTTCCAATAATTCCAGGAGAGGAGTGCTATTATCTTCCTCTTACAAAGACAGTGACTGAAACCCAAAGAGGCAGAATGACTTCCTGAAGCTGGAAAGTGTCTAAGTCAGTTGTAAGTAGGTCTCTGTGACTCTTTGCTACTCCATCCTCTACATTTTTACACTGTACTTCTTTGTTTTAAATCTTTGTCAGTATGCCATCCTGTCACAGGAATAAAAGGAAGAATGAAAACTAAGGAGTGTTCTGTGCCTCAGCTCCTAAGTATTTTAAATTCAGTAGGTTGTCATTTTATAGTTGACTTAAGTACTCCCAAAGGGTGCTGGTGCAACTTTGATGAGGGCTGTGCCTCTCTACTCCTCTTACCATGCTAACCAAATCCAGAAGCGAGCCAGGCAGTGGGAGAGTGATTCTGCTTCATGGTCATCCAGAAAGTGCTCATGAAATTGGCAGTTTCCCAAGGGACATCATTTTGTTTAATGTACAATATGGAAGACCCACCCTCTGCCAAGGAACTAAACTGCTTGGTTTTTAGCTTGCTTTCCTCTTTATACCTCAATAGCAACCTCAGTCCTGTCTGAAACATCTTTGATTCCCTGCCAAATAACCTTTAAATGACCCTGTATTCAAGAATACACTCTTGGTACATGGTTAGGGTACTACTTCAAGATCACTGGAACACCTTGGATTATAGTTTTCTTCCCAAAGTGCCTATGATCTCTTACATTCATTTAATATAGAAAAATGACTTTAATACCCTCAGCAGCCTGGTCCTGGCAGTATCCACAACTAAGATTTTATGAATATAATTTTTCTTTGTGGCCACAAAAATAATGGAAAATTTCTCAGTAACAAATGGTTATGTTCCTGAATGGGAAAGACATACTAGGGTCAACAAAACTTAACTAAGGTTTTTCCTAGGAAGGCATTTAGAGTCCACATGACACACAGCTCAGAGGAAAGAGAGCCCTCCTCCAATAGCTCTAGAAAATTCTCTACATTAACTGTGATTGGCCCAAATTGGGTCATATGCATACACTTGGAGCCACTAGATAAGAGTTAGTCACATCCTAACTAACCACAAAGATTGACATTGAGATTGGGGAGGAGGCTGGGTTAGAAGGAAGCATTAAAGTGAATATATTTTTATATATTATATAACACCCATAAACCTATGTACCAAAAAATGAATAAATCTCCCTAAGAAATTTCCACAATCTATCCTCACACACTTACAAGACTACTGTGTTCTATGTACTGTCCTGGGAGCAGGGTTAAAATAAAAACTGAATAAGAGAGTCCCTGCCCTTAAGAAACTGAAACTAATTAGAGTTTCTCTTGGATCAAGTAAAGAGAAAACCCTATAACATATTTCAAACAGAGGAAATCTAGCACAGGGGTGTATTGACAACGACGCTCTAAAGGTTTTTAAAAAGCAAAGAGAAAAAGCGAGACTGGCAAGGCACATGGGAAGAAGGGGTTACACTCAAACCCAAGAAGATGTGAGTGGCCCTGGGCTAGAGCCCAGCGACAGCTGTGATCTGCCCGTTTGCTGTGAGACATCGTCACTCAGTTCTGCATATGCCTAAGTGATGCTGCATTGACCAGTGGTGAAGCTGCTGGAAGGTGCTACTAGAGTCTGAAACCACCTCAACCCACTATTACTGGGGCAGCGCTAGCAACCACAAGCGACTAGCAGCTGCTGCCAGTGAAAATGCACACACTGTGGGACTCAGAAGTCAGATTTTTCTTCCTCCTGCCTTCTGAGCTCCCAGTCATGTTACGTATTGGCAGGTCATAAAATTCTGGCCAGTAAGAGAGTCTAGAAAATTTAGTTTGTAGAACTCCAGCCCCAACAAAATACGGAAGAGCAGATGTGGGGCTGAGGGATGGTAGGTAAATAACCAGCACCGTGATGCAAGCACATCATTTCAAAGCAGGAAAAAGTATAAATGCCACATGAGCAAATGAATAAATCATCTGACACAGATATGGACTGAGAAAAACTATCCGAGCCAATACTGAAAAGACACATATATATTAGCAATTTATTTATTTCTTAATTCATCAGTATTAAACTGCCTTTATGTACAAAAAAAAAAATGGAGGTGAGAGGTCAAGTAGAAGGGGCAGCTTATGTGAGAAAGCTGTCATCTAATGGAAATGCAAGATAGGAGGAGACAGGTAAGTGGGTCAAGCTGTGAAGGATGTACAGGCTATGCTGTGGGGCCCGACTTTATTCCTAAAAGAAGTATGGAGTGTCAGGGTGCGCAGGTGGGCAATGGGAATCATTGAAGTATTTAGGCAGGGAATGACATGATCAGACTGGGGAGGTCATTTTGTTGATATGGAAAAACCATGAGGTCAGTGGTAACAATATAGGCATGAAACATGCCTTTAAGACTCAGGCTTTTCTAGATCAATCAAAGCACCCTTCATAGGAGGCTACCCACCTTACCTGTGAGCTTAGTTCCACTTGGGAGAAACCATGGTCCAACTCAGCCTGACACTGCACATATTTTGAAAATCTTACACTTGACAATATTTATAAATGGAAAATTCAATATATTTAGCAAGAAACATGGGTCTTCACCAACCGTGTAAAGACTGGCATTGCTGGTTACATAGCTTGCTTGTCAAAGCCTAGGCAGTGAGATGATAGAAGGATATACTGTGCAGTCTTACCCTCACTCCCACTGCCGCAGCCCACAGTTCTACCAGTGGGCTGTACAGTCCTGTGCCGCTTAACTAGGGGGACACGTTCTGAGAAATTTTTATGCTATTTCGTCATCGTGCAGACATCACAGAGTGCACTTACACAAATTCAGATGGCCTCACCTATACACACCAGGCTGTATAGTGTACCACCACCGTAAATGCTGTTCTTCATTGGCCAAACTATCATTGTGTAGCACATGGGTATAATTAGTAATAATTCTTTAAGAAATAAAAGAAAAGTATATATAAGGAAAATATATATTGCTTAGGTCCATGGTCAGTTCAAGTTAGTATGAGAGCTTCGGGGTCATTTAGGATGAGTAACAGAACATGTACCCACAAGATTTATTTTTAAAAAAACTAATGCTCACCTTTAAATGGCTGATATTCTCCTTCAAATTGGTAGCACCAACATGCACTAGCCATAATAGCAACACAGCTAGAAAATGGAGAAAGTGACTAGTGCAAACCCTCTACTACTAGGATTCCTGGACAACAGACAGCGATTTCATGCTCAGTAAGTGAACCCTGTGGGCATGCCCTATACCCAGTCAGGATAAAGAAGGAAATGAGGGTGGAGGTCCAAGGCCCAGCCAAAGGGAATATTTTAAGAGTTATCAGGTCAATGGGCTCTTGGCCAAGACAGAGAAATCATTTTAAGTTCATGACAGAGGCAAGAAGGATGATAATTGGAAGATTAAATGGCTTCATATTTGAGATGCAAAATATGAGATGCATTTTTGGATGGAATGAGTGTGACAGCTGAAAACAAGGGATGTGGATAAAATCGGTTTTGAGGGAACAGAGGGCAGGCCTCCAATGGTACCCCTACATACCCTGCTATGCCACTTGGGTCCCTAAGTATGTTATCCACTGTTACTATTTACAATGTCTTATTATGGAAGTTTTCAAACACTTACAAAAATAGGGAGATTATAATAAACCCTTAAGTGTCCATCCTTTAACTTCAATTATTATTAGTTCTTATTTAATCTTGGTTCTTCTATACCCTCCCCATCTTCTCCCTATGCCACCAGATAATTTTAAAGCTAATCTTACACATCATATTATTTCATTCATAAATATTTATGTACATGGAGGAAAAAACAGACTATTTTATAACAAAGTTATCTTATATCTAAAAATTAATAATTTCTTAATATCATTATATATCCAATTATGTCACACTAACCTATTTGTCTTTCAAAACTTTTTATGGTTTGTTCAAATCATGAGCCAAGTAAGCCACACTGACATGTTTCTTTTTTAACCTATAGGTTTAGGTTCATCCTTCCCTCTCTTTTTTTTTTTTTTACTAGAAATTTATTTCCTGATAGTTTTCAATATTAATAAAATTTTTCCTGATTATAAAAACAAGTTTATGTTTTCACTGAAGAAAATGTGGAGAATGCCAACCTGTACATGTAAATTGTTTTAAAAATCATCCCTAATTCCAGTATTCAAGGTAATCAACATTTTGATGTTATTTCCTTCCTGATACAGTTCAAGGTAAAAAGGGAATAGAAAGAAAACATAAGAACACCACTACCGTGTGGAGAGACCTGTCAGTGCCATTGTCCACCCCTCCCATCCTCCACACTCTATCTTCAGATAGACAGATAGATATAGATACTGACATAGGTATTATAGATTATATCTGTACCCATATATTTTTATTGCATGATGTCCTTACATTAAACCCTCAGCCCAGAACACGCTAATTTTTAAGATTTTTGAGACACACAACCTAATTACCCCCCAGAAAGACTCTCTTAATCTGTACTCACCCCAGCAGTGCTAGAGAGCATGAGTATAAGCCTCAGTGATTACTGGGCTGGAATAGAAAGTCAAATGGTCTGGAAAGGTCAGGGAAGCTTTTTGGAGTCCAGAGATGTCAGGGAGGCAGGAAGAGGGCTTTGGGGAAGACAAGCAGGAGGGCGAGTCAGGGAGAGCAGTTGGCTGTCAAGTCACGGGAATGGAGCCGTATCTCCAGCCTCTTTATCAGACAGCCATGTGAAAACTTGGTCTACTGAGAAACGAGACATTAACAGTCAAAGAGACCTTTGCAAGCAGCAGGAAGGTTGAGGACTGTTGAAGAATTCTGCTGACACAGTCTGTTGGAACTGAGTTGTCTTGACAACCAAGGATTAAGCCCCTCCAGCCAGTTCCAGTCTGTTCACCCGGGAGCCTTCCTGATGGGGAAATCAAACAATGAGTCTGTCCTTGAACGCAGCTTTCTTTTCGCTTCTCTTCCCTTGCTCCTATTTGAATTTCTAATAAAAAGAATGTGACAATTTCCCCATAAAGATGTGTTCAGATCTCTTTTATTTACTCACCAGATATTTCTGCACAGTGCTGGTCCTTGTCGGGTTATCAACTTTTAGTCTAGTTACTATTTTATGTCTACTTTTTATGTGGTTTTACAATCTCACAAGTAGCTGAGACTTAACCAAAACTGATTTTTAATTTTGTAACCACCACAAAAATAATTTACCACATTGGTAGATCCAAGGAACAAAAAGGATTAAGACATGATTCCACCTTCCAGAGCTTTAGAAATTCCTGTAAATATCTAGAGCACATAATTAACTAAGATTAATTTTTAGAAGAAAAAAAAGAGAATCAAATGCTCAAGTAAGAAAATTATAAAAGATAGGAAGAAGTAATTTACTGAAATGAAAAAGACAAATGGTCGAATGACAGATAGAAAAAGCCCAACCTCATGAATACTTAGGCAAATGCAATAAAATATGCCAAGGTTCTTGGCAAGGGTACAGAAAACAGATACATTTATATGCTGTAGGTTGGAGGTGTAAATTGGTCACAGTTTTGGGGGAGGTAATTTGGCAACATTAATTGAAATTAAAAATATACATAGCCTCATCAAAGTAATTCAACTTGTAGATAGGAATCCTAGAGAAATTCTCACACATGCTCAGAAAGCATGCCCAATGGTGGTCATTGTAAATGTCAAACAGGAAAGGCCTTCAAAAGCCCTGGTTCATGGTTTGGAATTCTAGAGAACAGCTTAAGTGCTAAAAAGGAACGATCTCTTGGACACATTTTAAAGTGTAAGTAAACAAGTAGCAAAATAGTAGCTATAAAATTGTTCCACTTATGTACAATTAAACACAGCAGTCACATTCTTCAGGCATGTACAAAAGCAGGTCAAAGTGTAGCATAGCAGCAGTAAGTTACCTCTAGAGTGGAGTGACACATTGGAGAAAGAACTGGAAAAGATATTTTGGCTTTGTCTGTATTGTTTTTATAAGAATATTTTTATACATTATTTGGGTGCCTGAAATATAATTTATAAAAAATATTTAAAGGTTGTGCAACAGCAGGATATGACTCTTACAGTTATCCGTTTTATCTCCTCCTTGAAAGCAAATGTGCTTTGTGGTTTGCATCTTCTAATTTATAATAGGTTGCTCCATGTTTTACTTGACCAAGAAAGTAAACTATATTGCCAGTTCTTCCAATGGATAATTCAATTCTATGTGCATCCTGATCTGGAAAGAACTCTGTAATGAGCTACTGGTCAGTGAATTTCTTAATGACACCAAAGAAAATATTCATAGGAGCTACTATTTTGATGTGTTTAGATACCACTGTGATTTTGTAGTCTTGATTAATAAGGAAGATACACTTTTGGAATGAACCTTCTAAGGCATTTTCTCAGAGCCAGCTCAAGCTGTGGATTTGCTTTATCATCGGGTTTGTGGGTGATGTATGTTTTTTAAGAAGGCGGCAAAGCTTGGCTTGCCTTCTTTTGAAAGGCATAATTTTATTTTCTCAATCTGTGCATCTTGTGACCAGTGTTGAGAAAATTGCTAGGATCAATGATGAAAAGTTATTTTAATTTAAGCTAAACTAGAAGAGAAAAATAAAATGTTTCTAAAGTCTTTTAAGAAAATAATCTGGAAACTTTCATCAGCCAGGCAAATTATGGTGTGAACAGTGATATCTTCCTGAAAGAAATCTACAGAAGGTTTATGGAGACAAAGGGGTGTGAGAAGCTGTCCCTTCAGTCTGCTGGCCCTGGACGTGAGTGTTAGAGGAAAGAGCGCTGTGCCATGGTTTTGAGGAACACATCTAGGGCAGCAGTTTGGTCTCAGCATGTAGAAAGAAGTGCATGTGCCTAAGGTCTTTGTTGGCTCTGATTACAGAAATTCTAAGTTACTTTTACTTTTGCTGTGTGTATGTGTGTATTAGCACCATTGATGGCTATTGAAATAAAATATAGGCTGAAATATGGACAAAATAGGAATTCATCCAGCATCAGACTTGGGACAATGTGTGATCTGGGAAAACCCCTGGTTGTCTATCTTCTTCAAGCACCTCATGGATAAGGGGATTAAATCGAGGAAAATAAAGGAAAAGAATCACTAGCAACAGTTAAGACAGCCTCCGCAGTGTATCTCCCATACTTTTCTTACTGCTGTTTCGACCACTAGAATGTGGCAGAGGGGAGCAAGACTAGGTCACAAAAATGTCGTGCACTTCCATGTCGTTCTCTTAGAGCCCACTCACCATGTTCTGAGAAAGCCCAGGCTGCGTACATGCAGGTGATCCAGATGACAAGCTCAGCTAAGAAAGTCCAATGCGTGAGGTGACTCCAGCCCCAGCCACCATGTAAGTGCAACCCCAAGTAAGAGCTGACTCTCTGAGCTCAGTCAACCCCCAGTACGATAAAAGGTAACAAAATGATTGCCACTGTTTTGACCCACTGGGGGTGTTTTATTAGTAGTAATAATTATATCTCTTAAGCAACTATTATGTCATAGATACTGTTAAGAATTTTTTCACTTAACTTCACAACCGTCCTATTATGTGTCCAATCATAAGTTTACTTAAAACCTTTTTTTTGCTCACCAGTTTTCATTAGTGTTTGTGTATTTAATGTGTGGCCCAAGACAACTCTTCTTACAGCATGGCCCAGAGACGCCAAAAGGTTGGACTCCTCGAGGGAGAGTCCAATAAATTCCCCAAGACCATCCAGCTGGGAACTGGCAACCTGAGGTTCAAATCCAGGTGAGTCTAGAGCCCAATCCCTTTTCTGCCTCACAGTGTCCTCTTCCTTGGAAGGGTACCAGGTGAGCCCTGGAGGAGCCTGGGAGGCCGTCCAGTTCACCCTCCTTGTTCCAGAGTTGAGAGATGGCTTGCCTGGCTTGCACAGCCAGCCCAGGATGGACTTCCTCTCCTGCACTCTAGCGGAAAGCTGCAGAGATGGGGAACAGAGGCTGTAGGTCTCAATTCCTGTTCTTCACTCAGGACTGGTGCAGAGCCCAATGCACGTTATTACTGGATCACGACCCTGGTCAAGAACAGCAGTTTGCTCTAGGTGTTTTCTGTATGAGTGTGGTAAAATAAACATAACATCTCTTAGATGTCAAAAAGCCTAGGTCCTCTAGATTCCTTCTAGATTTCCTGACCTTTCTCAACCAACTGATTTTCTATTCCAGCCCCAATAATCATGGAAGACTATGGTCACGCTGTCAAAAACTGTTGGGGAGAGGACATTTTAACCATTTCTAAATGTACAGTCAGTGGCATTAAGTACATTCATGTTCTTGTGTAACTATAACCACCACCCTCTCCAGGACTTTTTCTTCTTCTCCAACTGAAACTCTGTATCTGTTAAATGCTTAACTCTTCATTCCTTCCTCCCTCCAACTCCTTAGCCATTACCATTCTACTTTCTGTCTCTAAGCATTTGACTACTCTGTATACCGCACATAAGTGGACCCATACAGTAGCTGTCCTTTTGTGGTTGGCTTTTTTTCACTTAGCATAATGTCTTCAAGGTTGATCCATGTTATGGCATGTGCCAGGATTTCATTTATTTCTAAGGCTGAATATTATTCCACCATGTATATATAAAACATTTTGTTTATCCATTCATCTATCGATGGACATTTGGGTTGTTTCAACTTTTTGGCTATTATGAATACTGCTGCTATGGACATTGATGTGCAAAATATTTGTTCAAATCACTAATTTAACTTTTTTAGGTATGTATTCAGAAGTGGAATTGCTGGATCATATGGTATTTCTAGTTTAATTATTTTAGGGATTGCTATGTTGTTTTCCTCAGTGGGTACACCATTTTTATATTCCCACCAGCAGTACCTAGGTGTTCCAATTTCTCCTCCTCAACACTTGTTATTTTCTGGTTTTGTTTGTTTGTTTTTATGACAGCCATTCTAATGGACGTAAAGTGGTACCTCATTGTGGTTTTAATTTCCATAATGAGGGCAACTAAATTTTGAGATGATTAGTTATACAGTAATAGATAACTAGGACATTAATCACATTTCTCTTGAGCATTGCACCTAGGGTAAACAGCCCTGTCTGTACAGAAATAGATTATTATTCTAGTCACTCTAGGACAGTTTCTCTTACTCTTCACAAACCTTTAGCAGACGTTAAATGCTCCTGCCTCTACCTTCAAGAGATTGCTCAAATCCAGCCTCTTCCCCACCCCACTACTGCTGCTTTGGTTAGGTTCTTTGTGGCTCTCTACTTGGATTTAGTGTTCCCATGTAGGGCTTCCTTCTCAGAATTGATCCCAAAATTTATTTATGTTTTTGAAAATCCTGAGAAAAAATAGTAAGTAATTAGGAAAATGGAAAAAGTATTCATGATGAAAGCTTCACAGTCAACACAGAGACATTACGATTTCTAGGGAATCCACTGATATCACGGGCAGGAAACCTCAATATGGGAATCAAAGATTAAGGCCAGGTTTTCAGGAGTGGAGCATAGAGGAGGGAAGTTGTCACATCTCATCTCACTGTCTTGCTTGTAGCTGTTGCCATGTCATATGTGACTATTTGTGATTTTTGTCTGCTGCTAACTATGTCATTCTTACAAACAAAATAAACAGCCATAAATTTGTACATATGATATACTTCATATAAATTCTATGAATGAGCCCTAACCAGTGTGGTTCAGTTGGTTGGGCATTGATTCACAGGTTCGATTCCCACTCAGGGTATATGCCTGGGTTGTGGGTTCAGTCCCCGGTTGAGGCTCATACGAGAGGCAACCAACCAATGCTTCTCTCTCACATTGATGATACGCTCCCTCTCTTTCTCCCTCCCTTAATCTCTCTAGTTTCAATAAAAGAAAAATAAATAAATAAATTCTATGTGTTGAAATAAGTTTTAGGAATAAAACAAATCCTTAAATTATCAATTTTTAACACATGATTCTGCTAGAGGTGTTAACCTTGCTGAGGAGATCCAGATGTTATTTGTTTGAGTGCTACCCAGTCCTGTTCACTATTTACTAGGGTTTGAATATTTGTCACAGGCTGCAGTTCTTTGTAAACACTTTGGCAGAAGAAATATGAAGAGAAGAGATGAGTGTTGTTGTGGAATACTCCAATGAGAAATTAGAAACAGAAAACCTGAACTAGCAAAGCAACACGTTATAAACTCTGACAACAAAACCAAAACCAGAGGAGAAAAAAACAAGACATTTTTATTGGTAAAAAATTGCTTATGTGAAGCAACAACTACCCCAATGCCCAGCTTGAATATGCTTTGGAATGCACTCAACAATTCTACCAATGTCAATGTAAACTGAAATATTTTCTACACCTGAGGTATTTGTCATGGAACAAAGATCAAAGCTATGAGATAGAGCAATTAGTGTTTGGTGTGTTTAAAAGTTCATTTTTTAAGAATGGATATTTTTAATATTAAATATAGTATTTCTAGCTTTTTAAGTGATTTTCAGCTGGCATTTATTTTGTATTAATATTCTTATCTTAGAGTACTTTTATTAGATGTCTATATCAGTTAGATCATTTTTACATGCCATTGAAATATATCATCTAGTCACAATATATTGGTTGACAATAAAAAGTTACTCATTTATTCTTATATCTTTTCAGCAGAAAATGTAAACATTAAGTAATAAAACCCCATTACTGAAAAATAATTCACCATTATTATAATTATTATTTAAAAACATATAAATAAAATTTTTAAAAATACAGTATCACTTTATGATTTGAGCATTTCATGAAAATTCTCAGGAATTTCACCTTGTTCATGATCCCAAAGATTCCACTGTGGGGATTTTGTACACACTACTTGGACTATGGTAACCACTCCCAATTGACCTTAACTTCATTTTTGCCACATTCTCTCTGTGCTCCTCCTGTTTTGAGAAAAGATCCACCAGAAACCCAAATTGTGCACATCATTTTCCACTTAGAACTCCTCAGTAGCTCCTCATGATATCTTTTCCATACCCTATCTGCCCCAAATTTTTTAGATTCCATCTACTTATTTATAAATTGCATAAATGTACTATCATGTGAAACCAGTATTTCCATCTTAGAACTTGCAAAATGCAAAAGTAAAATGGATAAACATTTTTAAATACTGACAGAAATTTTATTTTTATCTTCTAGCAAACCAATGAATCATTTTGGATGACTTCCAAGAGGTCAAGCATCTTAATTTGGAGTCCACTAAAGTGAGGAATAAAAATCCAAATTCCTTAGCAATTTCTTCATAATTCAACCGCCCTCCTGCCTCTCTACTCCTGCAAAGGAACATTCTTTGTATGTGGCATATTCTGTCTCATTTTCACCTCTGTGAATTCTGTCCTTGCTCTATTAAATGACCTAGTCTCCTGGTTTGCTTGGTGAGATCCCTCCCACTTTTAAGGTCGGCCTAAACATCACCTCTTCCACAAAGATATTTCCTCTCTCTAAGAAGAGTTTGTGAATGATACTGATCATTATTTTCATTATTGTAAAGTGGCTACTACCACACAGGGTCTGCCAGTTCTACCACAGGCAGCGTCCAGAGAATCTGAGCACCATCTCATGAAATTGCTGCAACACCCAATAAAGCCCCCGGTTTTCTCCTTGTTTTGGATAAAGCAGTAAAAGATCAATCTGCCTGGTTCTGGAGCCCAAGCACAGTACTATCTTCTGGCAAATTCTTCCATGGTGCATTGCTATAAGCATGTCCACAGCTGTATCCCTTGCAAAGCAGTGTGCCCCAGAGGCTATCTTTCACCCATCTTCACACTCCTGCTATCCAGCATCACACCTGACACAATTTTTAAAAACTCAAAAAATGATTACTGAATAAACGTGTAATTAATTTTAAAAATATGTGACCCTTCATATTTGGTATATTGAGGGGATCCTTAGGTCAAAAATCTTTATAAGGATTTTCTCATTAACTTAGTCTATACATACAGAAAACTCTTAATGCGCAAATTAAATAAAAACTCTCCTGACCTCTCATGTCATTGCTCTGTTCACTGTTGAGAAGAAGTGATGATATAGGACACAGTGAAACAATTAGATTTTAGAATGCCAGAACATGGGTCCCATTATTTGCTTACCTGCAACTTTTCCACAATAACACAACCTCTAGGAGCCACAGTTTCCTTCTCTGTAGAGTGGGGATGTTGATAATATCTGACTCTTAGAGTTGTCAGGAGAATTATGAAGCACTTAGAGCAATGACTGGCTCATACATAGTCGTTGCCCAACATATGTTAGTTATTATAATTTTAGAGATTTAAAAAGACTACTTCTACCATGAGTGGTTCCCAAGCTTCATAGAAGTTTTTTGCATCTGAAGGGCTCCTCTGCCTTGGACCTCTTGTCTCTCTAAACCTCATCCCTAGACAATCACCTCTACTATGTAGCTTCCAAGATTATCTTGTTTGCCAATTACTCTAAATTCCATGCCTTAATGCATGCCTTTAGCCCAGAAAGTTCTTTGAAACCTCAGATTCACATATCCAAATGCCTTCTAGATATACCTACGTTATCCCTCCCTAGTCGCCTGAGTTTGGAGTGACAAAGTGGATTATATCCACCATATCTAAAACAAAAAATAGGACAAGGACAGAAATAGGTGATAACCAGAGGAAAGGGAGTTTGTTTGAAATGGGAAAGGCTAGAGCATCTTTAACAATTGTAGAAGAGTGCTGGGTGGAAGGACTGGCTGGAGACGCAAGAGAAAAACAAACAGATGCAATGAGGGCCTGAGGAAGCATGAGTGAGTATGGTGCAGAGGACAGGAAGAAGAGGACAGCGGACACAGAGCAATCACTAGAGGAAGACACACAAGATGAGTTCTTCCCAGTGACTCACTGATAGTTCTGAGAAAGGGAAGAGGACAGTTTTTTTCTATACACAGAGTAGGGAGAAGGAGTGTTAGGAAATATATTCAAATTGTGAGGATTTCAAACTACTGCCAAGGAACGGAAGATGACCTCAATACAAGACTGTGTGAGGGTCCTGTTGAGGTCAGAGGACACAAGTCTGTACTTACTGCTCTGTGAGACTGTGTGACTTTCTCTCATCTGGCTGGAGACCCAGAACACTGAAGTAAAGAGATGCAACATTAACCTAGAGGTGTTAACTACTGGAGCCAAGAAAAGTAAGATAGTTTTGCCTAGAGTGTGGTAAATGAATACAAAAACCAAACGGAGGGAGGCTATGATGAAGCCTGGAAGAGAAAGGAGTGCTGAGTTGGTAGGACAGGAGATCATGGTCAGAGAATGGATGTTTGTGTTACAATTTTCTGAGATGAGTAATTCCAGGTAGCAGCAAGGTTTACAGTGTGGCCTTACCAGTGTGTAGCTGAACATTGCGGAAGCGTGGGGCAGGGTGAGGGTTTCAGCAACGGAGCCATCAGAGATGATGCAAAAAGAACAGGCTCAAGGGTCAGTGAAGCACAAAATTTTGTCGCAACTAGAGGAATGATGGTCTGAGTCAGGCAGCACTGGAGGTAGAGAACTTGTGGAATCCTCATCCTGGCATGGAGGGCTGGCTAAGAGGAGCTGCCAACATTGGTGAGTACTGCTGAAAATGTAGACCAGGACGGTTGGACCAGGCTGTGGATGGAACATGGGAGCACTTGTTCCAGGATGCGGAGGAGTGCGTTTGTCATCGAATGGGGTTTCTGAGTGCCCAGAAGGGAGGGAAGCAGGGGAAGATTAATGAGAAGGAAAAACAAGGCAGGTATGGGTTTCTGTGAAGTCAATGGCTGTGAGGAGCAGGTTTCAGGGCTCCTCTCTCTTCCCTGTGGATTACCTGGATAGGTGTGCTCAGGTACATAAGCCTTGGATGACACGCAAATCACAGAGAGATGGTTTCAGTAGGATTGTTTCACTTCCTGGGGCCACAGGCAGAAAAGTGCCTTCCTGTCCATTTGGAGGAAGAAGTTTAAAATATAAGAACATTTTGACTGAAAAAAAGAAAGCCTTGTTTGTTCAAGTAAAGAAAAGAGGCCAGCCTTTTGGGGCATGGGGTGATGTTCCAACCAACTGAGTCACACTGGCCAGCGCCTAGAGCACATTATGCTAAGTGAAATAAGCCAGTCAGAAAAAGACAAGTACTATATGATTTCACTCATAGTGGAATCTAATGAACAAACTGAACTAAGAAGCAACATAGAGACAGATTCATAGATAGGGAGCAGGCTGACAGCTCAGGAGGGAGTTGAGGGGTGGAGGGATTGGACAAAAAAAAGGAGAGAAAAACCCATGGACATGGACAACGGCATGGTGATTGAGGGGGGTGAGGGTGGGTAGGCATATAAGAAGGTATAAGGGGGATAAATAGTAATAAAAAAAAGCAACTGGGCACTCAGGACTCCTTGAAAATCACAAATGGCAAATGACTACTCCAGCAGACCTCAAATTGCATGCCTCGTTTCTCTATAATCCAACAGCTACAGCAGGCATGGTACCTGGCCCTTGGCAGGGACTCTGCTGAATGAATGAAAGTTTCCCTTGGCTTCTGATTCTGTTTATCTTACCTGAAGTGACACAGGATGTTATACAGTGCAGGATAAATGTTTCTGAACATGAAAAAGAGAGACAGTACACTATCACCTTCAGGACAAACCTAAAACATTAGAATTAAGTCTTCAGAGCTCTTTCCAGTCCAGTGTTTCTCAACGAGGGCCTTTGTCATGAAATAAGTTTAGGAAATATTACAAATTCTCTTTATACCTTGGAAATACAAAAAAAAACACATTAGTATATTCAAAGTATTAATGGTCCAACAATAAAGACATCTGTGTCACATCAACTTTTATTTTACAGAGCAGGAAAATTGAGGCCAGAAGGGAGATGTGACTTGCTCCAGCCCCGCAGCTAATGAACAAGACCAGGACCAGATTGAGTGTGCCTCTTCACTCGTGGGCCCCTTCTCATCCTTCCCCGCAGCCCCTTCCTCTCAGGTTTCTGTTACTTCATGAAGATTCAGAGAAAAATTTCTAAAATTGGAGCAATGGGACATTTTAGCTCCTAATGGGCTGATTTCCCACAGAGCATGAGAAAGTTCAGGAAGTTAATGTGCCATCTGAAGGTCCCTGGGCTTGTTGCCAGCTGTTTTTCATGCTGGTTGCTACTTAAATACAATCCATGTAAAATTAAGTTTCATTTAGGGGCTAGTACTTGAGGTAAAAAACAAATGTCTTTCTACTTGCCATGGACACTAGTAAATGGTTATTTCTCCTCCCATATTTGTGCGAATCATGGCTGCAACATAATTTATATAAAACTCCACAATTGATGTACATTTTTAAAATATATTTTATTGATTATGCTATTACAGCTGTCCCATTTTTTTCTCCCCTTTATTCCTCTCTGCCCTGCACCCCCCTCCCACCAGCATTCCAACACTTAGTTCATGTCCATGGGTTGTACATGTAAGTTCTTCGGCTTCTCCATTTCCTGTTCTATTCTTCACCTCCCCCAGTCTATTTTGTTCCTATTGTTTATGCTTCTTATTCCCTGTACCTTTTCCCCCATTCTCCCTCCTCCCCCTCCCCACTGATAATCCTCCATGTGATCTCCAGTCTGTGATTTTGTTCTGCTTTTAGCAGTTTGCTTAGTTTGTTTTTGTTTTGCTTTTTTTAGGTTCAGTTGTTGATAATTGTGAGTTTGTTGCCATTTTCCTGTTCATATTTTTGATCATCTTTTTCATAGGTAAGTCCTTTAAACATTTCATGTAAAAAGGACTTGGTGATAATGAACTCCTTTAACTTTATCTGGGAAGCACTTTATCTGCCCTTCCATTCTAAATGATAGCTTTGCCAAATAGAGTATCCTTGGATGTAGGTCTTTGGCTTTCAGGACTTTGAATGCTTCTTTCCAGCCCCTTCTTTCCTGTAAGGTTTCTTTTGAGAAATCAACTGATAGTCTTGTGGGAACTCCTTTGTAGGTAACTGTCTCTTTTTCTCTTGCTGCTTCGAAGATTCTCTCCTTATCTTTAATCTTGGATAATATAATGACGATGTGCCTTGGTGTGTACTTTTTTAGGTTCAACTTGTTTGGGACTCTTGGAGCTTCCCGGACTTTCTGGAAGTCTATTTCCTTTGCCAGCTTGGGGAAGTTCTTCTCAATTATTTTTTCAAATAAGTTTTCAATTTCTTGTTCTTCCTTTTCTCTTCTGGCACCCTTATGATTTGGATGTTGAAGTGTTTAAAGTTGTCCCAGAGGTTCCTCAGCCTCTCCTCATTTTTTCGAATTCTTATTTCTTCATTCTGTTCTGGTGGAATGTTTATTTCTTCTTTCTGCTCCAAATTGTTGATTTGAGTCACAGTTTTCTTCCCTTCACTGTTGGTTCCCTGTATATTTTGCTTTATTTCACTTTGCATAACCTCCCTTTTTCCTCCATTTTGTGACCAAGCTCCACCAAATCAGTGAGCATCCAGATTACCAGTGTTTCGAACTCTGCATCTGTGAGGTTGGCTATCTCTTCATCACTTAGTTCTATTTTTGAAGCTTTGATCTGTTCTTTTGTTTGGGAGATATATATATATTATTATAAATAAAATATATAAAATATATAATATATAATATATATTATATATTATATATTATATATATATATATATAGTCTCAGCATACCTATCACATTGTGAAGGGTGGAGCCTTAGGTATTTACCTGGGCAGGGCAACATGTAACTGCCTTGTGGTGGTTTACATGGGGGAGGGATCTGAGAGGGAACCATACCACTTGCTTGGCTCTTGGCAGGTTCTCAGCTTCTTCCCCCACTACCCATAAGCAAATTAGGCCCTTCTGGTGCTGATTCCCTGGTGGGTGGGTCTGTGTATGTTCTAGGACCCTGTGGGTCTCTCAAACGAACTCTTGGGTGAGACTGGCAGTTTCTCCTCCTGCCACAACCCCCATAGGTTTTTACTGGTAGAGATTTTGAGGCTTTCTTTTCCCACACCAGAACACTGGGTTGCAGGGTTTCTCTCACTTCCCAGCTGTTGCTCCTGGTTTATCCACATGCAAATGTGGGACCACAGGTCCACTAGTGGCTGCTTTGCCACATGTCCTCTCTGCCCCAGCTGCCCGTCTCTGCCTCTCGTACCAGTCTGGATGAATGTTTCTTCTTTAACTCCTTGGTTGTTGGACTTCCGTACAGTTCGATTTTCTGGCAGTTCTAGTTATTTCTTGTTTTTGAATTTGTTGTTGTTGTTCTTTTGGTTGTGCAAGGCAACAAAGTGTATCTACCTATGCCTCCATCTTGGTTGGAAGTGGATGTGCATTTGTATAACAATTGTGTGCATTCTTTATTTGTCACAATAATGAAGTTATCCACATATGTGATTTTTTAAAATAATTTTAAAAATGTTTTGTGCTTCCTAGGGAAATTTTAATGTTTAGTGGAAATCCACTAACCTTTTCTTTTTAGAGGGCACTAAACATAATTTGTCATAATTATGAATGCCAGCATTGTGAAACTCTCCAGCTACTGAGGTCTACACCACAAAGGAGTGATAGCCTGGTGTAGAGGTGACAAACTCAGGCTTAGGAGGGGGATGTGTGTGTGTCTTCTTGGTTCTGCCACACACAACCTATGGGACCTGGAACAATTTACTTCACCTCTTGGTGTCTCATAGTGTTCCTCTGTCAAAGGGAGATAAGCAATGCCTACCCTTATGGGTAGTGGTGATGATTTATAGGACCTGGCATAGAATAACCCTTCAATGAGTAGTAAATACTATTGTCTCTGTGTTTCTGGATGTTTTTAAAATTGATTTTCTTTGCCTTCCATTTTCTTTTAAGATGAACAGTTAGTTTTTGCTACTTTCTGTCCCAGAGGTCTCCATCTGTAAG